>OY759262.1:52382284-52399784 GCA_963662155.1 Lamellibrachia columna
TTTTCTAAATGTTTTCTCTTACGTTGCGTAATTGTATGCCCAATACACACAAACATTGCCTTCGTGGTTATGATGGCAACGAGGCGTGACTAATGCGCAAATCACACACGCGCCATGTTTATTATGCGATCGGTTCCGCTGTTTTGAGGTGTAAAACTGATTAAAAGTGGCCTAAAACAAAATATTTTAAAAGAATACATGAACTTTTTTTACTGGAACATATGGGGAATGATGTAAGGAACGCATTCAGGTACAAAAATGCTGGAAAAACCGAAGGCATAAAGTCCTAATAATTTAGGCCAGTTAAGTAAACGATTACCACTTTCAGAAATTGTCGATACCATTAATTTAAGCTTGCGTTTATTTCTCATTGCAGTTGCAATTGCAACAGTTAAGAGCATCTGAATATTTACAATTTGATAAGTGCACTTTTGTGTTTCAAAATCTTTGGCGGTGACATTTAATGCTCGTGCTGTGTCATTCTCTCGATAGTTCAATGCTCTTCGAAAATGTCAAACTGTGCATATTAAACGGCTTGATGTTTCGATGACGATAAAAGCTCGTATAGGTAAACTACATTTGTGTCTTCTGCCGGGGACATACATTTAACTAAATGATAATTCGATATGAATGACCGCAGCTCGTTTGCTGTATAAATCACACACTGAGAATTGGATATGTTGTGACTGGGCCGATTGTAAATTAAATACAGTATATGTTATGAATATGACCTTTACATTCCTAAAAACTCTCACCAGCATCGAAATATTGTTGTTTACATAATGATAATCAAAGCATATTATGTATGTATGTAAGTATGTATGTATGACGAGGTTCGTAAGCCACGCCCACCACCCCAGCCCTCAGTTCCGGTTGAGAAGACAAGAATGGCAGACCGAACTGACATAGCGAATTTAATCTGTAGAGTGAAACCTAGCGTGATACGTGAGGCGAGCGGCAGCATCACCGCAATGCAAACCCCGCGTGCCGGCTTCGCAGGTAGGAGTGGACGTGGTTCAGCTAGACACAGAAGGGAATAATGACACTCCCCAGGGAGGGGTGGGGTTTACAACTGCCTCATGGGAATGCGAATGTAGTGGCAAAATGCAACAGATTTTCACCGCCCTATTTGTAAAATATGTAGGTATGTAAACCCCTTTGACGTGACAGTCGAACTATCATGTATAAGGAGAAACAGCTAATTGTACCACTGTACAAAGCAATAGTTAGACCACATTTGGAATATTGTATTCAAGCATGGAGGCCGTATCGTAAAAAGGACATAGACAATCAAGAAAGAATACAACGAAGAGCAACCAAAACGATTCCATAATTGAGATACCTTAGTTACGAAAGTCGCTTATTACAATGTAGTTTGACAACACTAGAGACCAGGAGACTAAGAGGAGACCAAATAAAAGTGTTTAAAATAGTGAACGGTTACCTTTAGCCTCTATTCGGAATGAATGATATTTGTAAAACTGTAGATTACGGCCTGCATACATCAGGCAAGCGGACAATTGTGTGGCAAAGTAGAACCGAGTCACATGACTGTGACCAGCAAAGAGGAATAGCTGTCCGGGTGTGGAGCCACTGTAGCGAATATAGCGGCGTAGGTATGTCCCCGAGAATATGGTCGGTGCTAAAAATATCTTAAGTACAACCGGCCTGTCACCTTTTTGGTGTTTGAAGTGCCGCATGACCAACCGCATATGTGGTTTGGCAGGGCGTATGTCTTGGCACAATCTCCATATCACTACGCTATAAGAGACAGGTAGGCAAGACCCCAGTATGCATGGTTATCTCATCTATCCGCAAAAAGCATTGAAACGCCAATAAAATCATGGCAGCTATCGTGTGTTTAAAAAAAGTTAACAAGATTTAACAAGATTACCATCCCAAACAAGTTCCAGATGGCAAGTGGACAAGGAAGCCATTGGCTTATCGATAGTCCAACAATGTTCTCATCTATGTGTAGCCCACCCTTATCAAATATCTGGCAATTATATTTTTAAACATATTCACACTACTAGCATTAACACAATCATTTGGCAGTTTGTTCCATTCATTTATCACCCTCTGTGAGAAAGAGTATGTCCTATGTCCTTTTTACGATACGGCCTCCATGCTTGAATACAATATTCCAAATGTGGTCTAACTATTGCTTTGTACAGTGGTACAATTAGCTGTTTCTCCTTATGCATGATAGTTCTCCTAATTAGCCCTATAATTTGATTTCCTTTTGAAGCAGCAATCCCGCATTGCTCTGAAACTTTCATGTCAGCACTAAATGTTACTCCTCAGTCCTTTTCTTGTGTGGTTCTACCTAGAACAGGATCCCCATTTTATATTCTTCGTCCATGTTTCCATGTTCTATGTGTATACATTTGCACTTCCCAAAATTTAATAACATTTGCCATTTTTCTGACCATTTAACTAATTTATCTAGATCATCCTGTAAACTTTGTTTATCTGTATCATTTGTAACCTTTCTGAATACTTTTGTGTCATCTGCATATTTGAGTACTTTGCTAGATATGTTATCTTCTAGGTCATTTATATATGTTAAAAACAGTATAGGGCCTAATACTGATTCCTGTAGTACCCCACTCGAAACCGATTTCCAGTTTGAAATCTCACCGTCTACTATTACTCTCTGTCTTCTGTGTGTAAGCCACTTTTCTATCCAGTTGATTACATCATTACCTATACAATGGGCTTTTAGTTTAAGTATCAATATTTGGTGTGGCACTTTATCGAAAGCTTTCTGATAATCTAAGTAGACAACATCCACTGGTGACCCGTCATCTACCCACTTTGTAATTTCTTCAAAAAAACACAAGAGATTGGTTAGACATGACCTTGCTTTTAGGAACCCATGTTGAGATGTATTTATTAAATTATGTTTTACAAGGAATTCCACCATGTGGTCTCTATTTAATGTTTCGATTAATTTACATATAACTGATGTTAAACTCACTGGTCTGTAATTGTCTTGCTTGTTCCTCGAACCCTTCTTAAATAGTGGCGTAATGTTTGCTACTTTCCATTCTGATGGTACTAGATACCGTAGATACCAGCCAAGTGTTTGCGTGATATAGGACATCTGACAACGAGGTATTCTCGCAGTATATTAATGCTACGACGATATGCTACTCGAGCAGTTGGAGCCAGGTAAGCTTTCATCAATTCACGTTACGAGCACATCGGATCTCAGGTGAGCTGGTAGCATGGCAGGTCGCACGACCAACTATGGCGCTGTCTGTCTGGCTTCTGCAATCTGAAGTCGTGAAAGGCGATCAGCGATGACATTTTCATAACCAGGAACACGTTTACTTCGAAATAGGTATCGACATTCGCAATTTAGTGATTCAACACAGCATGCGCACGAGCGTGCGTACGAGCGTGTGTACTTAACTAAGCGTGCGATGAAGATGCGTGATCAATCACGAGTTTACGAATCTCGCTGAAAATCGCATTTTGTCGGGACCTGCTTACGGTTATTATTTGTTTTACCTCTTTGGCTTTTGTTTCAGTTCGCTTTAAGTAAATAGAGTCAGCAATGCGTTAAGAGCAGTGAAACCTTTCAAAATATAGATAATGCTGTAAGGAGCGCCTTTTTAGACATGACTGATGATATCCAACATGACATCAGGGCTACAAAACCCAACAAATAACGCTACCAATGAGAATACACCATAATGCAACATTAAACCAGATAGTCTAAGGTATCAACACACTGAATACGGATGACGCTACGTCAATCAACGAGGAACGGCGCTCCGTTCGCGAGTCGCGCTCGTTATCGATTCACACAGGTGTAGCCATAGTCTCACTCAGTACGGCAGCCATTTTCGACGGAGCAGGATCGCATAATCTGTGACGATGATTCCAGCGACGACAAACCCGAATGTTGTAGTCATGCCTGTCTCGATTACTCGAGGGATCCACTCAAATTACGGAAGCAGATCATCGTACGTTCTCGGTGGGCGGGGGAGTCGCACTCTTCATTGCCAACATCGTCGTCATTGCTACCAGTGGCGCCTACTTTTCAACTGGCAGATCGGTTAGAGAGTTCGGCGGCGGTGTCCTGGTGAGTTGGTAGTTACGTGACGTTGGCTTTGACATTCACCAACACATGCGCGCGCGCACACACACACACGCACACACACACAAACACACGCACGCACTCACATATACACACACGCACACACACACACACGCACACACACACACACACACACACACACACACACACACACACACACACACACACACACACACACACACACACACACACACACACACAACACACACACACACACACACACACACACACACACACACACACACACACCTACCTATATACATACATACAAACACATGCGTATATACGTGAATACGTACATTCGTACATAAGTACATATGTGGATACGGATACGGACATACATACCTATATACGTACATACGTGAGTACATACATACATACATGCATAATAATAATAATAATAATACATTGTATTTCATATAGCGCCAGATCCAATGTTATATTGTTCGTGGCGCTTTACAACATGTACAAGACAATTGTAAGTAGTTTTCTAAAATTGCTAAAATAATAATAATTATAACCATTTCTACAACCAGTATACAGCTACTTTAAATAAGTAAAATATATGTGTATGCTATGTAATTAACGCATATAATATTAGGCGTATATAAATATATAAGTACTTTTTTTTAAATGCATAATACTAAAACGTAATAACAATAAATAAATATATAAAAAGTAGAAAAATAATTTAGTAAACTAAATACAGTAATTAAATAACTATTCTAAAATATAAATGTTAATAACATCTCACTAGGATTGAGACAGAAAATGTAAATGCATGTATATATATATATATAACTTAACTAATGTATAAGTAGTTACGCTATAACAAATAAACATGTAAATAAGTTCATAATTATAACATAACTATATTAATGCAGAAACTAGAATTTAGAACTTAGAAAGAGATTTGATAAAAGTGAGTCTAGGCGTGCCTTGAAAGGGGAGAGAGTGTCTGACATTTTAATGTCAATTGTCAGAGTGTTCCACAGAGTCGCCGCAGCGACTGTAAACGAACAGTCCCCAGCTTTGACGTGAGTCCGCTGAACAGTTAACATGTTATTGTTGGCAGAGCGCAAGACTCTTGTTGGTGTGTACGGGCATACGAGATCACATAGGTATTTCGGCGCATCACCATGCACAGCTCTATATGTAAACACTAAGAGCTTCAACTCGATTCTGCGCGCTACAGGGAGCCAGTGAAGAATGCACAAAAGAGGCGTGGCGCTATCGCTTCGTGGCCGGCGTAAGATTAACCTCGCAGCCGAATTGTGCATCCTCTGCAGGCGAGTAATGTTGTTAACACAAGTACCATATAGAAGAGAATTACAGTAGTCAAGCCGTGACGTAATAATGGCATTGGCGACACGTTCCTTTGTTGTCATTGGAAGATAACGGTTCATCCGGTTAATGTGGCGGAGATGGAACGAACACACACTGACGATGCTTGACACTTGCTTCTTAAGATCAAGGTGTTGACCCATGACGACACCAAGGTTACGAACAAATCATGACGCAATAATTATGACATCCCCGACACGTATTACACTGCTGTCAACGAGCGCAGCTGTAGTATTGAGTACCACACGGAGATATTCCGTTTTATTGTCATTCATGCACAGGCAGTTTGATGTCATCCACTACTTCACAACATCCCATCAGTCTTCCATGCGTCGCAGCGTAGTAGCCAAAGCTGTCGCGGTTAGGTCAAAGTGACAGTACACTTGCAGATCATCCGCGTAATGATGAAACGAAAGTCCATGCGCTCTGAATATATCGCAGATGGGTTGGACGTATAGCGATAATAGCAATGGTCCACGCACCGAACCCTGCGGGACACCCGATGTCAAACATGTTGTGTTCGATGACGCATCACGAATGACTACTCGCTGAGTCCGATTCTGCAGATACGATTACAACCAGCCTCGCGCCTTAACCACAATGCCATAACGCAAGCGTAGCCGCTGAATCATTATCTTGTGGTGGATTGCATCAAAGGCGGCACTAAAGTCGATGAGCACAAGTGCTGTACCTTGTATGTTATCCATCGCGACTTAATGGCATTTGTAACACGTAACAATGCGGTTTCAGTTGAACGATTGTTCCGGTAAGCTGATTAGAAACAATCCTGCATTCGCTGATCGGAAATATGACAGATGATCCTTCGGGCAATAATTGTCTCGATGATTTTGGATAGATGTCCTTATCGATTGATGGTTTCTTTAGCAATGGCCGAACAATTACCTGCTTAAGCAGCCCATGCATAACTGCATTCACTAGAGAGGCGTTTATAACGCATGTGACGATAGGCAAAATAGAATCTATATTATCCTTCAGTTGTTTAGTGGGAAGGGGATCAAGCGCGCATGTCTTACCTGTGTTAGCGAGAACAGACGCTATTTCGGCTGTATTAGTAGGCTCGAACACTTCGAGAGAGTCACTAAAACAAGGTGTCTCGTCCACTGAATGATCTACGGCAGTGTGGCAAAGCAAGTTATTAAGCAGCTTCTCAATCTTCTCTTGGAAGTAACGTGAACGTGCAACTTTCCTTCGTTGAATTGAATTCGGGAAGTTGCATTTGATGGACTTGTTCACAGAATGCGAAACATACTTTTGTTGTCAGCGTATTTTAAACGTTCTTGGAAATATCCCATTTTTCTTTCCATTTCCATTATCAAGGCAGAACACTCATCACGTGAATTAACATACAACTGACGATGTACCTCTACCTTGGTCCTCCTCCACAGATTTTCTAGTTTGCGTGTCCTTTCGCTGGCATCTGCTATATCCGCATCGTACCAGGGGTGGGGAATGTTGTTTCGAGTGCGTACACTGCGCCACGGAGCGTGTTTATCGAGACACATCGTTGAGTTGTTGGTATACGTCGCCATCAGTTCTTCCACCTGCTGATCTTTACCACACGTTGTCATATCTACATAAACATACTCTATTTCACTTCTGAGTGCAACGTTGTCAGTGTTCCGGAAATTCCGTTTTGCAGTCATCGCCACTACAAAAGTTTTTGCCAAGGTACTGACTGCAACCAATTCGATGGTGATCTGACACAGAGTTTGGAATAACTGTAATGGAGGAGATTAAGTTGTTATCACTACTACTAACCACCAGATCTAGAATATGACCACTATGGTGAGTTGGCGAAAGTACATGTTGTGTCAGGTTGAACGATTCTAGTACATTGCTTAGTGGTTCTGATTTAGATTCTTTGTCGACGTGTACATTGAAATCCCCAGCAATGATGGTTGGCACAACATATATGGCTGCTGTGAGTAAATGTTCAAATTCGACATAAAATGCCGATATTAATCCGGATGACTTGCTGGACACAGGAGAGGGGGTGGTAAACAACCCACACGTTGTATTTCACACAGTGCGGGTTAATGATATGTAGACGGCGTAGGTCCATGGTCGTAAAAGACAAATTCGGTTGCAACTTTGTCTTGTATGTGTTGCGATGCACAATTGCAACTCCACTGCCACGACCAGATGCACGAACATGTTGGAAAGTAAATCCTGGCGGAGTTACCTCGGCTATTGTCGCATCATCACCATTCTTACTTGGACGAGTATCAGTGATGGCAAGTACATCTCATTTGTGCTCATTTATAATAGTAGCTTTATTTCGTATTAATCGTGTATTAATCAAAGCCAAATGTGTATTGGATTTCACCTCACAGTTTTGAGCATTACGTGGACGAGATTGGCAACATTGGCGCAAGGCGACTTGGCATAAGGTGTCGGTATTGTTGACACAATGGTATGAATAGGACGGTGCAAGCGTGTTCCTCCACGACACCCCCGACGGGTGGGCTGGTGTAACCCCACACCAGCGTTGCAGACAGCTCTCCAGGCTACATTGTCCAACCGAAATAATTTGGTGGGTCGCAGACAACGCAGTCGTTCAGTAGTGAGGATGGTCATGGCATACATTGTTCTAGCCGCTTTGGTTATGGCTGACCGCATTAGCATTGTGGTAAAAAAGGTACACACCGGAATATAGTCACAACAACAGGTACACACCGGAATAAAGTTACAACAACAACACACTTGCCGATACATGCAGTCCGATATGATCTTGGCACACTCAGGAAACTGTCTGTAAAGAGAGAACACTGTAAAATATTTAAAGTTGTAATAACCAACATCAAAAGAAGAGCCTTTTGGCAGATGCAGCCACTACGCGCAAACTAGACCACACTAGACCACATTGTATACATACATACATACATACATACATACATACATACATACATACATGCATACAAACATACATATATACATACATACACACATACATACATACATACATACATACATACATGAATACATACATACATACATGCATATATGGATACATGCATACATGCATACATCTATATATATATATATATATATATATATATATATATATATATATATATATATATATATATATATATATATATATATATGTATATATATATATATATATATATATATATATATATATATATATATATATGTATATATATATATATATATATATATATATATATATATATATATATATATATATATATATATATATATATATATATATATATCAATATATATATATATTTATATATAATTATATATATAAATATATGCATACATGCATGCATATATATATATATATATATATATATATATATATATATATATATATATATATATATATACACACACACACATACGTGCATATATTTGTACGTCCGTAGGTTCCTACGTTCGTTCGTACGTTCGTACATGAGTACATAACTACATCAGTACATCATACGTACATACAGTGCGGGTTAATGATCTGAAGACGGAGTAGGTCCATGTTCGTAAAATACAACTAATAACATAAATACATGCACGTGTTGAAAATTGTTGGACTCTCGATAAGCCAATGGCTTCCTTGTCCACTTGTCATCTAGAACTTGTTGTTTGGGGAGGCAATCTTGTTAAATCTTGTTAAATGTATATATGTATATATGCGTGCATGTGTGTTTATGGGTATACATGCATGCGTGTGTGTGTATGCGTGTACGCGTGAAATCATGTATGCATGTATCCATATATGTATATACGCATGTATATACGTATATATATATATATATATATATATATATATATATATATATATATATATATATATATATATATATATATATATATATATATATATACGTATATACATGCCTATAAACATATATGGATACATGCATACATGATTTCACGCGTACACGCATACACACACACACACACACACGCATGCATGTATACCCATAAATTATATATTATATATATATATATATATATATATATATATATATATATATATATACGTATATACATGCGTATATACATATATGAATACATGCATACATGATTTCACGCGTACACGCATACACACACACGCATGCAGGTATACCCGTAAACACACATGCACGCATATATACATATATACATTTAACAATTTAACAATTTTCTCATCTATGTGTAGCCCGCCCTTATCAAATATCTGTCAATTCTATTTTTAAACATATTCACACTACTAGTATTAACAAAATCATTTGGCAGTTTGTTCCATTCATTTATCACCCTCAGTGAGAAAGAGTACTTTCTCATGTCCAACCTACACTGCTCCTTAACTAATGCTGCTTTGTGTCCTCTGGTTATACTGCCTTCTTTTAATTAGAAGAACATATTCCTATCAACATCTTCATAACCGTTCACTATTTTAAACACTTCTATTTGGTCTCCTCTTAGGCTCCTGGTCTCTAGTGTTGTCAAACCACATTGTAATAAGCGGCTTTCATAACTAAGGTCTCTTATTTCTGGAATCATTTTAGTTGCTCTTCGTTGTATTCTTTCTAGTTGTCTATGTCCTTTTTACGATACGGCCTCTTTGCTTGCTTTCAATATTCCAAATGTGGTCTAACTATTGCTTTGTACAGGGGTACAATTAGCTATTTCTCTTTATACGTGATAGTTCTCCTAATTAGCCCTAGAACTAGATTTATTTTCGAAGCAGCAATCCTACATTGCTCTGAAACTTTCTTGTCATCACAAAATGTTACACCTTTCCTTTTGTGGTTCTACCTAGTAGAGCATCCCGCATTTTATATTATTCGTCCATGTTTCCATGTCCTATGTGGGGGAAGGAGACGATAGTTAAGGCCATGGGAATGAGGGAGTCGGGATGGAAGGTGTCAGGAGTGAAGGCGACGGGAGCGCAGGTTATCAAGGAGACGGGAGGGAAAGATGACAGGTTGATGCGTGAGAGAGAGCTTGATAACAGTCTGCCACCAAGTGACAAGGCTGCAGGCCAGAATGTGTTGGAGGGGATCCATCGGAAGCGCTATTCCGAGGCAGCGATATAGGGGGGTGAGAAAGAGAGAGAGGGTGTTTATGGGGGACTGAATAGTTAGGAAGACCGACATAGTCTTAAACAAGGGAGATGACGTGGTAGTTTGGTTGCCTGGGGCCAAAATATAGGCGATAACTGAGAGGGTAGAACACATTGTGGGTTCGGGCTTTTCTATCCAGTTGATTATATCATTACCTATAACATGGGCTTCTAGTTTAAGTATCAATCTTTGGTGTTGCACTTTATCGAAAGCTTTCAGAAATTCTAAGTAGACAACATCCTCTGGTGACCAGTCATCTACCCACCTTGTAATTTCTTCAAACATACATAAGACATTGGTTAGACATTACCTTGCTTTTAGGAACCCATGTTGAGATGTATTTATTAATTTTATGTTTCACAAGGAATTCCACCATTTGGTCTCTAATTAATATTTCGAGTAATTTACATACAACTGATGTTAAACTCACTGGTCTGTAATTTTCTGGCTTGTTCTTCGATCCCTTCTTAAATAGCGGCGTAATATTTTCTTCTTTCCATTCTGAAGGAAGGCATTTTGCAAGTGGTGCACTCATTTGCACAACAATTTCTTTAAGCAGACTTGGTGGTATCCCATCAGCTCCAGGTGGTTTATTATCTTTCATCTTCTTAATTTTCTGGGCTAGCATTTCAGGAGTTACAAATAATTGCCCTAAATGTTCTGATTTATTGCCCTCAAATTTAATAAATGGAACTAGAAATGAGGTGATATCTTCTATGGTAAAAATTGAGCTGAAATACTCATTCAGGTCCTCTGCCATTTGAAACCCATCTGAAATTATGTTTCCCCTGTTTTTATCCACTGGTCCAACCTTATCTCGAACTTACTGTTTACTCCTTACTTAAGCATAGAAACTCTTACTGTATTTTTTTTTATATTACCTGCCAATTTTTTTTTCAAATTAAGTTAAGTGCCTCTTTGAAATTTGCATAGTATTAATCCTTTCTGGTACGCCTATAAACCCTCCACATAGTTTGCTTAAGCACTATTTTTCTAATAGCTTCTTTTGACAAGTGTTTCTTTCTAGACCGTTTTCCTTGTTTTTTCAAGGGTTGGTTGGTTCTATCATGTGCTGATTAAGAAAGCTCTCCTGAATTAAAAATAAAAATTGTTGGTCCTCACCCCCTGTACTCTCTAGAGATTTCCATTGTATGTGTCCATGGTTAAAATCTCACATTATGATACATTCCTCTTTTCTAACTTCCTTTATAGCATTTTGTATTTTTGTGTTATCCTCTTCGTTTCTGTTTGGACTTCGGTAAACTAATCCAATAGTTAATTTTTTAATTTCCTGAAACTATTTTGCACCAAACAACTTCATCTTAATCTGCTTCGCTTTCTAAATTTATTTCATAATCCTGAATAGATTCTTTAACATATAAAATAACTCCCCCTCCCCTTCTTCCTATTCGATCTCTCCTAAACATTACATATCCTCTCAATCCTAATTCAGCATCTGTAATGTCTGTGTTGGCCCATGGTTCGGTTATACCAATTATGTGAGGGTCAGTATCTTCTACCATAATGTTTAATTCATTTTTCTTATTTACTATACTCCTATCATTTAAACATACGCATCTAAAACCTGCTTCAGACATACATACACATATGCATACATGCATATATATATATATATATATATATATATATATATATATATATATATGTATATATATATATATATATATATATATATATATATATACATATATATATATATATATATATATATATATATATATATATATATATATATATATATATATATATATATATATATATACATATATATATATATAAATGTACACATGCACCCATACATATATGCATACCCACATACCTACAAACCTTCACATATACACACACATATACACACTTATTCACACGTACACACGCATATACACGCATGCACATATACACATGCATATACAGTCACATAAACACAATCACACATACATGCATACATTCGTGCATGCATAGGTTCATACGTGCGTACACATATAAACGCACACACGCATGCAACCGTGAATACATGCACATATGCACCCATGCACCCTTGCGCACATGCACACATGCACACATACACATATACGCATATACGCAAATATACACATACGCATATACACACATTCACACATACACACATACGCACATACACACATGCACACATTCATACATGCGTACAAATATAAACGCACACACCTACACGCATACACGCATACACGGATGTATGCAGGCACACATGCATCCATGCACCCTTGGACACATGCACACATACACACATACGCACATACACACAAACACACATACACACATGTATGTAGACATATACATACATGCGTACATATACATATACGTGCATATATACATGTATATATACATACATACGTACATTCATACATACATACACACATACATACATTCATACATACATACATACATACATACATACATACATACATACATACATACATACATATATACATACATACATACATACATACATACATACATACATACATACATTCATACATACATACATACATACATACATACATACATACATACATACATACATACATACATACATACATACATACATACATACATACATACATACATACTTCCATATATACAAGCGTACATGCCTGACACAATTGTACATGTCTTTCATCAGTTCGTGATAACTGGAGTGTGCGGTTTCCCAGCTGGGTCAGCCAAGACTTCATGTCCGGTAAGAACTGCTGAGAGGTTTTCTAAATATAGTATCTAAAATTGGTACATTTCATAGTATACTGCACCCGGAGACACGTTGATTACAATATTTTTAGTAATGAAAATATTCATAAGTGTGAATAAATATTACATTAATATATTATTTCACCTATGTAAAATGATTACATAGACACATTCAGTTATGAAATGTATGTACTCCATTAACCGAGACAAAAACATTATCACGAGAACCATCGCGGTGTAATAGTTAGCATAGATTATTTTCTATCAAGCATAGGCATTTCAAACCTCACCCAAACAAGATTCGTTTGCCATAATTACTTGATTTCTTGTTGGCATGTTGTATTGCTTGGTGGCAGGAAAATGCAGTAGGTTAGTATATAAAATGTAGGGAATTAACCGAATGGACAGGGGTTTGAACCTACTTACTATTAGTTATCTCCGATTGCCGTCCCGAAGGTGTGTTGCTGTCGTTTCCACAATTCTTATTCATGACAGTTCATTGATGATTTGTTGGAGGTTCTTTACATTTTTTCAATTGCGATTTTATATGGTTTTGATGTTATATGCGAAAATATTTGAGAGTTGGTTCTATTTTGAGAAAATACGGTCACAATGTATTCTTTTGCAGATCACTGGCTTCATGGTGATGTCAATCATCTCCTCCGTGTTTGCTACGATTAGCTTCCTCCTATGCATATTTGCCGCAGTGCAATTAGACAACACCAACGAAGCTGGGCTGTTGTTTCCCCACGTAAGCAAACACAGGAATATTGGAATGATGGGAGCGGTCTATCCCATGCGTCTTTCGGAAGGGAAGGGTGCGTTAGTATTGTGGAAATGTAATATTGAAATATCACATCTTAGCTCATTTTGGCGTAATATGTTTTATTGATGTGTTATCTGGTGGTTATTGGTTAGTACACCAACTATTACTTGCATGTCTCAAGGTTTTATAAATCTAAGTCCGTGTGCTTATTGCTTTGTAGCCGTACTATTTAGCGTGTCCGTCCATCTGCTGACCAATTTAATATTGTTTACCGATTATGAAGTCATCACCGTCATTATTAATTCGAAGATAAATGTTTTAATCAGAAAATTGATCACACCGTTTTGTTATATGGTAACGCTGTGTTTTTTGTTGCTCGTGTTTGTTGAAAGCGGAAGTTACTCATTGCCGTGGTCATCGTCTGTATAATCGTATATTTCTTCGAGTCGATCGCTTCCATCTGGTCAGCCGTAATGTGTGGCAAAGTCGTCTTCTCTGGACAACGATCGGTAGGTGCACCGAATCATTTCAATCATGTTCGAAATGAATTATAAAGATATAGCGCTTTGCAACTTTCATCTATATAAGATAGTCATATTTGAGTGTGTCTGTCTGTCTCCATGCATGTCTGTTCCTTCATATATCCATCATTTTTGTATATATGTGGCTGAACTTTTATTAAGTAAAGGTAACCATACATTTAACACGATATCAATAAAATATTTAGCAAGATACAGGGCAAAAGCCGAAATGACAATTAGACAAGGAAGCAGTTGGTTTATCGAGAGTCCATCATTTGTTCATCTATGTGTAAACCGCCCTCCTAAAATATGTGTTAACCTCGTTTTAAAACATATTCACGCTGCTAGCATTTATACAGTATATATATATATATATATATATATATATATATATATATATATATATATATATATATATATATATATATATATATATATATATATATAATTTGTTCCATTCATTCTTTGTCCTGTGTGAGAATGAGTTCTTCTGATATCCAACTTACACTGATCCTGTTCTAATGTTACCTCGTATCCTCTAATTCTACTATCTTTATTGAGTTGAGTGAGAAAACAATACTGCTTTGAGTATGTTCATACCCATCCAATACGTTAAACATTTAACTTTGCTTTCCTCTCCTAAGGTCTCTCAGCTCTGGAAATATTGTATTTGTTTCCATCTGTATTCTTTCAAGTGTATCAATATCCTTCTTACGATATGGCATCCAAACTTGTATACAGTATTCTATATGAGGTCTAACTATTGCTTTACACATATGTATAATTTGCTCTTTTTCCTTCTATGTTACATTATCTTAATCAACCCTAGAATGTTATTACTCTTTGAAGCTGCAATGACACTTTGACTTGAAACTTTCATATCAGCACATATGGTAACTCTTGAGACGTTTTCTTTTACGGTAGTACCTACAACAGTATCTCCCATTTTACAGTTTGCAAGTTCCCGTATCCCGTGCTGTGCGTCGCCATTTACAATTCCCAAAATTTAATAACATCTGCTAATTGTTCGGACCATTTATATAATGTACCTAGATCATTTTGTAAATGTTGTTTATCCCCATAATTGTTAACCTTGTGGTACCCCACTCAAAACGTATTTACAGTTTGAAAGCTCCAGATCTACAACAGCACGCTGTATTCTGTCAGTCAGACATAAGTCGATTATGCAATCCCCGATAACGTAGGCTTTTAATGTAAGTAGTAATGCTTGATGTGGCACTTTGTCGAAAGCATTCTATAAATCTCAGGAGATAATATCTACTGGTGATCTACCGTCTAAATTAGTTATTATTTAATTATTTATTTCACAAAGCACAACACACCTGTTAAGCATGACCTCGCTTTTAGGAAATCATGTTGTAATGGATTTAATAAGTATAGCATAACAAAGAATTTATCTATATTGTATTAAATAACCTTTATAATAATACAAAAATCACTTATGGTAAACTCACTGGTCTGTAATTATGTGACTTATTTCTTGAACTATGTTTAAGTAATGATATGATGTTCGTTTCTTTCCATTTAAATGGAACAACAAAGTGACTGCAGCCAGCGGAAAAGTTTTGTTCGGGGCTTTTTTGTTGCTACTGGCCAAGCGTAGATTCAAAACGCACTAGCTTCATTGTCGCTGTCAAACACCGCTCCTTTGTTTCATAGTTAGTCAACAATAACGAAATATCACAGGGCGAAGCCAGCGGGCTTTTTCTCACGCCAGCAGTGTGCAGTTGGGGTCACCAGCAACAACGGTTGAGTGACATAAACGAAAACAAATTGTCGTAGAGGCATTAAAAGCAACAACATATATATATATATATATATATATATATATATATATATATATATATATATATATATATATATATATATATATATATATATATATATATATATATATATATATATATATATATATATATATATATATATATATATATATATATATATATATATATATATATATGTATGTATGTATGTATGTATGTATGTATGTATGTATGTATGTATGTATGTATGTATGTATGTATGTATGTATGTATGTATGTATATATATATGTATATATATACATACATACATACATACATACATACATACATACATACATACATACATACATACATACATACATACATACCTACATACATACATACATACATACATACATACATACATACATATATATATATACTATAACATATATGTAGTCACGTTACAAAGACAGTTATCGAGTTGAGAGATCAACAGAGGAACCATGAGAACCATGAAGGAGAACCATGTTATTTTTACATTTAATACATTCATTTTAGAAACATGCTTCTTCGCATAAAACATAAGACAAAACAATAATATTCGGTATTTTGGAAAATAGGCAATATTTTACAAAACACCATTTCGACTGAGCCAAATTAATATCTTAATCGTTTTATATTTATTCCGCATTGAAAGCAGCATGGAGGTGTTCTAGCTAAGCATAATAAACACAAGTTCGTGGACACCAAGAAAGCGGCATTTGAGTCATGGCCTAGGAGTCATTAAATTACATAGTATCTTATGTTACAGACGGAAGCCATCGTCCACCAGACGCTTTCAACCTGTTATAATGAAGAAACCACACAAGAACCGATCCCAGCAGGCGAAAGTAACAGTTTCTCAGACATCTCGATCGGTGAGAAATGTTGCATTATAATTGATGTTGAATTCTGGAATTCTAGGAAAAAATATATATTATATTGTTTGACATGTATATATTCATACACAACTTGTTGCCATGAATATGCATTATATAGATCGGCGCATCAGATGAAAAGATGAAACCAATCATTTTTTAGGCATCATTTATACATTTCTTGTTTAATTTTTATGTTTGTATAGCTGTATAAATGTATAGCTGCATAAAAATATAAATAT
>OY759262.1:52402284-52404784 GCA_963662155.1 Lamellibrachia columna
ACGATGACACACACACACGCACGCACGCACGCACGCACACACACATATACACACACACTAACTTATTAATTTTACTAATTTAAATACTTTTACACCTGTTATATACTTGTATAAAATATGTCCGAAGTTTCTACTGAAATCATTTATTGTTTACTCATTTTATAGTTTTACCTTTTTGTATCAATATTTGTATTATGTTGAATGATTATTTTGTTTTAACTTTCTACTATGCTATTTATTATATTGTACATCACCATAGAATATTATTGTATAAATATGGTGCTATAGATATCAATAAACATTTACATTTATTTCTTGCTGTGACGGTTTGCAACAAAAACACCTCAAGGTGACGTCCATGTATTGCTGTTGGTCATGCGTTCAATGATAATGATGTGAGGATATATGACATTTGTTATTTACCATCGATTTAATGGTATTACGTATAATTTAATACACACACCATACATATGCAATTTACCGGGCAACGGCAAGTGTAATGCATAATATATATATATATTACAAATGAAGAACAAATATACAGACGCAGCACTTTCAGCGGCCAGGTAGATAAAACAACGAAAAAGGATTGCTATGTATGGTAATCATCATGATATAGTGTTTATGTGTATGTGTTTTTTTCGTGTGTATGTGCGTGTGCATGTGCGCGTGTGCTTGCGTGTGTGTGCGTGTGTGTGTGGTGTGTGTGTGTGTGTGTGTGTGTGTGTGTGTGTGTGTGTGTGTGTGTGTGTGTGTGTGTGTGTGTGTGTGTGTGTGTGTGTGTGTGTGTGTGTGTGTGTGTGTGTGTGTGTGTGTGTGTGTGTGTGTGTGTGTGTGTGTGTGTGTGTGTGTGTGTGTGTGTGTGTGTGTGAAATAACAATAACTGTAAAACATATGACATCTTTACAAGAACCCAACATGAGAAGGGCAAAAAGCCAGAATTGTTGAACATGATGGCATGAACATGAATGCCTGATAACAAAATGCATTATAAGATTATGGAATGCAACAAATATGCAATGCTATAAATTATTCATCTCGCTACACTCGGAACGGTTAATAGGACAACCAACATTAAATGGCATAACCACATTAGTCTCGAATAATAGAATGTGCAAACAGGCAAGTGAGGTGGCCAAATCAATATGTTCGTGGCGTGCTACTAATTATTGTAAATGCAATACGAAACAAACGGAAGCAACATTTTACTGACACATTCGAAGAGCTTCTGTCACAATATGACACATCATGTCATACATACATGTAATTATCCAGCATGTGCATTATGGTTGTTAGCGCAACAAACTAAAAATTATAACGAATAAATATTTATTTGAACGATATCACTTGTTCCAATTCACCAAACCTATTACTGAACGTGAATGTGAATATAATATATAACGGAAATCATATTAGCCTAGTTATAACATATTGTGTGATTTTAGTATTTTCGTATTTTTTAATTACGACAATCATCTATAATAAATGTTGCTTAGAACAGTCACGTACGTTGGTTAGCGATTTAAATTATTAGTATATCATATATACGATGGAAAGAAACCTATATACTGGGCAAGGGGAGCAGCGCAATCCGCGCGAGACACTTGACGCGGTATGTGGGTGGCACAACATTAGGACTCTGAGGCATGGCTATTCACCGATGTGACTATTTATCAACTGCGCGGTTTCTGGTCCCGCTGCATAGTCCGACTACTAGACAGTGATCCGGCTATTATACTATGCTACGACCTGGGTGTGAATATCACGAAGCTGCTGTTGCGGCGCCGCTGGTGCCAGCTGCACAGGTACGATTTGCGCACTGTAAGGAAAGTGTTGTCTTTTTATTTTCGTCACACATCGTCTGTGACACGTGATGGAAATATCAGAAACGTCACTGCCTATTACGCAGTCACTAGCCCAACATCGACCGGCATAGTACCATTTTTTCCATTCAGTATTGTATAAGTTCCAGGAAAGCGCTCAAGCTGTTTGTGTGTGTGGGACTTAATTAATGCAACAACAACAACATCGGTGGAAGTACACATGAGAATCTCATTTAACCACGGGATTTGTGAGATGCGAGGTAGTTGTATGACTGATAATGGTTGCTAGTTTACCACATTATGTGGGATTCAACTGTTTGCCCAAATAGTTGTTTCTATGTCTACGCCATTTCTTCAGTAAGATAACATTAGCTTTATCATTTTCTCACATATGCAGGAAGTTGCTTAACTTCGCGACGTTTCGTATCCCATGGAAATTGGTAATTTCACATAAAGCTCTCCAGGCGCCACCCATCTTCGCTTTTCTCACTCGAGTCATCTCCGTAGTCGTTCCGTTGCTTAGGCATCGAACTGCTGCTTGACGCCCGTACCTTCTTCGCCATAGAAGTAGCGGTAGCTGATGCCATCGTATCACACAAAACACTATTCACTACAAGATAGCTGTGAGCTATTGCTATCAATGTTAAATAGTGTAGACTAAATGGTTCACTCGAAAG
>OY759262.1:52407284-52494784 GCA_963662155.1 Lamellibrachia columna
GAGGCAGAAATATATGTCGATGAAACATAACAGTGGAATTTAATGAAAGTGTTGGCACAATCACACAGTTTGCACAAGCACATAAACAATGACATAGCATTGAGATTGACATTATCAACTTTGACATTTCAAAATAACTTGTTTAAAAAGCTGCAGTGAAGAACTAAAAACAATTAAAAAGCAGAAATTACGTACATCTTTTTCTTACAAAGAGGTAACAAATATACTCTATTATCATTACTAGTACCTTCGTCGATTTCGCTACCAGCTTTGGTGTCATCGTGACCAACGCCAGTGGTTGCCATGCCCACAGCCGCAGCTGTCAGTTTCGTCAGATCTTCAATATCACTTTCCAAGTCGGACTTCTCTTCGTGAAATGTGCCATCGTCTGAATCACTCGCTTGTCCAGACGTAAAGTAATCCAATATCACATAATGTAGCGTTTCATACATCAACTCTGAACGCTATGTCCAAATCAATCAAAGCTGTTGTCTGTTAATTTACGTAAAACTAAAATACAAGATGAAAAGTAAGGTATAAATGAAACAATACAATGACATGTTTAGAAAACATGAACATTACCAATAAAGGCACAAATACCCCTTATTACTACTTATTAGAAGTTGAGTCCGGGGAAAAAACAATAGCTAGTTTACAAGTCATGTTTTATCAAATGTAATGAATGTTATATGCTCAAATATAGCATACAGTTTGCTATAGTACATTAAACACGCCTTTACCTTGATCACAGGGTTGCCATCTCCTAGCGGAATCTCTGTTCCCATTCTCTATAGCACACATGCATCTTCCAGATGGCGCCACCACACAACTGAACTAACAGTATATACAATTACTAGCACTTACATGGCTCCTCTAAATTTAGTTAACCATATACTAATTTAACTCACAATAAATTTCAAGATATGTTAATTCTAAGTATGATCACCACACCCGATACAAAATGACTCAGTGTCCAAAAACAAATGTCATTATACAAGTGCATGTACTTATTGGGCTCCTCGTCGGAGTTTCCCGGTGCATAGAGAAGCACTAGCTTGTATACTGGACAATCATATATCGAACTTCCTATCATCATCTTGACCTTGCGAATCAAACCGTCTTCGCTTGGGTAGATCTGGTTGACTCGGGCCAAAGGCCACTGACAACGCGGGGTGAATTCATCCTTTACAAAGACAATGTTGCCTGTCTTAAGGTTGTGATGCTGCTTGTTCCACTTGAATCTTTCTTGCAGAGCCAGTAAATATTCTGCACGCCGCCTGTTCAAGAATTGGTTGGCTAGGAACTGAACCAGACGCCAACGTTTACGGCAGTACAGATCTTCCTTCATGAAGATCCCGGGCGGTGGTAGCACGACTCTTGACTTAAGAGTCAAAACCTGACTCGGGGAGAGGGGCTCCCCAGAGTTGGGAACTGTGGTGTCGGGGTAAGTAATCGGCCGGCTGTTCACTACGGCTTCTGCTTCCACCATCAGAGTGTGTCATCCAATCGATCGCCATGTGCGTTGAGTAGGGCTGACAACACATTCCTGACAGATCGGATCATCCGCTCCCAGACACCACCCATATGGCTGGCGTGAGGGGGATTCATATTGAAGGTCACCCAGTCAAAATTTTGCTCAACAGTTCTGCGGTGATCTTTCTATCATTCATTTCAGCCAAAGCTGCCTCAAGTTCAGAGCGAGCTCCCTCGAAATTGGTACCGCGTTCAGAGCGCAGCTGTCTGACGGATCCACGTCGGCCTACGAAACCTCGGTAGGCATTGATGAATGAATCCTTTGACAGGGTGTTCGCCGTCTCGATATGCACAGCCCGGCTGGCCATGCACGTGAAAATAACTCCACATTTTTTCTTCTCACTCCCTCCTTCGTTTATATAAAAGGGACCGAAGAAATCCACAGCACTATAGGTGAAGGGGTCCGATGGCTCCAACCTATCCTCTGGCAGGTTGGCCATTTTTTGAGTCACAGTCCCGCCACGCATCTTCCTACACTTGACACAATTCCACAGGTAGGAAGTGACAGTAGCCCATGATCCAATAGCCAGAGGTTCGTATCTCGTTGAGAGTCACCCCGCGGCCGGAATAGCAAACCTGCTGGTGGTGATGACTAATCACCAACCTTGTCACATGACTCTCTTTAGGTAAGACAACAGGGTGTGCCAAGTCACTGGGTATATTGGTACGTCTTAACCTGCCGCCAACGCGTATTAGGCCGTCACTACCCACGTATGGATCTAGACGGTAGAGACAACTGTCCTTCTTGAGTGACAGGTTTTGCTTTCCACACTGATTCCGGTCAGCTGCATATGCTCCTAGCCGACGAAGAGTGATCAGTTCCCTTGGGAAAGCCTTTGCTTGGACCGCCATGATGATGACCTTTTCTGCTTGCTGCAATGCTGTTACACCCACCGGTCTGTAACCACGCTTTCCTTTAGTACTGAGTGTTTTGTCAGATTCTCAGTTCACTGGTCCTTTCACTACTCTTGCCTTCAATATGTCCCTGAATCTGAGACATACAGCCACGGCACGCTTAGCGCGATGCCAGTCGGAGAAGTATCCGATCCTGTCCAGAAAGTTACTGAAGGTGGGCTTGGCCTGGGCGTTGTGTGCAACGACCTTCTTTATTTCAGGATTGTCTGGGCTAACTGTCATGCACTCTCGGGTTACTTGCAGCGGTATGGCAGACCAGAGAAAGGCTGGTCCCTTCAGATGTATTCCATCCATACACCCGTAAAAAATCCCTTCTTCTTCAGAAAGGCCTTGCGATCAGCAAGTTTAATTTTGTGAAACTGCCCGCAAGACTCCAAGATGTGCGACCGCCCACAGAGCACAAAGCTCCTGTCCTTGCTCTGCACCGGTGCATGGGCAGGGGCGAGGACAGTCACCTCATTGCAGCCTGAGAGGTTCTCATCTTCCCGAACATCAGTCAAAAATGAACGCGCCTTCATCTTCTGGCGAAAACCTCTTACCACCCTTTTCTCCTCTTTCATACATGTGCTATTCTGTTTGAAGTTGACAGTGTTGCACGAGATGCGCGATTCTTGCTCCAAGAAGTCACAGAATGACTCAAAAGGAGGGTAGCATTGTGTTTCCTCGTCCTCCCTATTCAGCCATTTGTCCACAATGCGACTCCACCGATCATTTATGTTCTTCGGCAATTTCTCCAACATCCTTGTTATTTCCTCCTCCGAATCCAACGAGCATAGGTGATTAGTTGACTGGATAGCCGTCTTGCAGTGCAGTAGGAAGTCAGAGAACCCGAGAAGTCCCTTGCCGTCACCATGCTTCACGAATGGCCAGTCTCTGATCTTCCTCTTGCACTCCTTTGCCAAAGTGTACTTGTCGCCATATCGCCTGCGTAGGATGGCCCTAGCCTTATGATAGGCCTCCTCGGTGTTCAGTGCGATATATCCTTGTATGGCCGTGTGTGCCTCCCCGACGGTGCACTTTCCAATGAAAAACATTCTTTGGCTCACAACATTGGTGTGCTGTTCCACTATCGTATCGAACGATTGATTCCAGTATGGGTACTGGAGCAGGTCACCACTGAATTTCTCAGGCATCATCTTGGGTAAGTGTTCACGGTTCGAAAGCCTGTCTGTCAAACTGTCCAGGACATTTGCCAATACCTCACTGGTATCTGCGACATGGTCAGTTGGTGGGTAGCCGCAGGTTTGGCCCTGTTCATTCATATTTGCCGGTCGATCAATGGCGCTCGTGCGACAGTAAGACTTTGTTTGCGTCCCTGATGGCGCACGAGTCATCCAGTCCTTTGTCGATTCACAGTGAATGATCATGTGACCACTTACCGAAGAGAGATCGCCATCACTGCACGGTGCCAGTTGTCCAGCTGTATATGGAGTATATGTATGAGCATGAGAGGGCACACTGAGGCCCACTTTACCTCGGGTAATATTAGTTGTGTATGTGTAGAAGATAATAATATAAGTATTATTATTATTATTATTAAAATGTATGTGCGTGTGTGTGTGTGTGTGTGTGTGTGTGTGTGTGTGTGTGTGTGTGTGTGTGTGTGTGTGTGTGTGTTTGTGTGTTTGTATATATATATACATATATATACATATATATATATACATATATATATATATATATATTTATATATATATATATATATATATATATATATATATATATATATATATATATATATATATATATATATATATGTATATATATATATATATATATATATATATATATATATATATATATATATATATATATATATATATATATATATATATATATTTATGCAATAACCAACACAAGTCCGATGTAGGAGAGAATTGAAACAGGCCAAATAAATGACGTTTTTATTGCAAAGTGGACTGCTTATCACGCAGCCACTTTGGGAAGAACATTAACAGGAATGTGAGCTCCTCTAAGCAAACCCGACAGGAACTAAACACATGTACAGCCCCGTCCGGCACGTTTCTCAGAGCCCACATTCCTACAACCATGACGATAACATATATACATCAAGAAGTCGTCATGAACATGTAATGCAAAGAATACAGACATTCCACCACCAATACACAAATTTAATTACAAACAGGTGGGGCCATTTCGATAACCTCTATAAACATAAGCCAAGAATACCGATGAAGAAACAGGAAGCCTGTCTGTGCAGAAAACCCCATGAACACCAAATACTAGGGGACAAACCCCCGTGTTCATCTTATATTAGGCCAAAAGTGGGGAAAGCGGTTTCGACATCTTCCAACTTCCTATTTCATCAACGATGTACAATCGCATTTAAACTAAGCATTGAGAATAAGGAAGAAAGGTGGGGAGGAGGGTGGAATCACAGTTAGTTAAGGGGTCACCGCCCACGGTAGTATATCAATGCAAAATTGAAGGGGTCACCGCCCACGGTAGTAGATCAACGCAAAATTGAAGGGGTCACCGCCCACGGTAGTAGATCAACGCAAAATTGTAAAGCCTAGTTAGTTAGGGGGACACCGCCCACAATAGTAGATCAATGCACTGTTGTAATCACAGTTAATTAGGGGGTCGCCGCCCTCGATAGAACAGCAATGTAAGAATTGCAAAGTCAATTAAGTAGGGGGACACCGCCCCCGATAAAACATCAACGCAAAAGTGCCAGAAGTCGGGGGTCACCTCCCACAATAGCAAATAAAGTGTCATTGCAGTTGACGTGGTGTCACTGTTAATAATAGCAACACTAAATGGGATTACAGGGGTCACCGCCCACGATAGATCACCAGAAAATGGAATCGCAGTTAGTTGTCGGGTCACCTGCCCACGATAGATCAACACAAAATGGGATCACACAATTCGCAGTTATAAAGCCAACCACGCCGTGCGCTGACCTACAATAGAGCCGCCTACAGCGTGCACGGGCTGATCTATTGTCCGCGCAACAAACGATAGCCGCTAGTAGCGAACTGCTCGCCGCTGCCGGAATTTCAATGGAAATGCCCGCCCATCCACCGCTAGGCATGGAAGTCAACGCAGTGGCGGTAAAGCTGCCAGCGCTATGGCCGGACAATCCGCGAAAGTGGTTTCTACACTGCGAGGCGAAGTTCCGGTTGCATAGGATAACAGCGCAGCAGACCATGTTTGACCACTGCATAAATGTCATGACGGCCGAGCAGTCTGATGTGGTCATGGACCTAATGGAGAGAGGGCCGTCGCCTACATGCTACGATGATCTGAAACAGGCGTATGTCGAGCGACGTACACCGAGCACGGCCGAGCGCATACAGCGACTACGCAAGCTAGGCCCGATCACCGACCAACGCCCCTCCGACTTGTTACGTCTCATGGAGCGTATACTTGGCCGGTCAATCGAGGGTGACGAAATCGCAAAAGAAGAATTTGTACGGCGGTTACCGGCGCAGACGCAACTGATAATCAGGTCACAAGCCGACCTATTTACCGTTGAACAGTTGGCGCAGATGGCAGACCGGCTAGCCAGCGTACCGGCGATGCAGGCGACGTCACCCAGCTTCTCGGTCACTCAAGCGGAGGCATCACGGGAAGACGACGTCGTTACGCTGGTTTCTCTTCATCAGCAACTGGCAAGACTTACGACGAGTAACGACATGATATCTGCGGAAGTGGCGGAGCTGAAGAGATCGACTCCGTATGCCGGCAATCGTCGTGCGCGTGGTGGCTCCCGTTCGGAGACCGTTGCTAGTCGTCGCTCGAGGATGTACCGCGGCCTTAATGCTGATGGGCTATGCTGGTACCATTTGGTATGGGGCGCGAACGCCAACAAATGTTCTTAAGGCTGCCGTCAAGCGGGAAACGGCCGTGCAGGTCGTTAGCAGCGACCACCGACCTGCGCACATCTACTAGTCGCTTGCTTACCATTGCCGATCCTGTATCGAAGTTGAGATATCTCATCGATACTGGAGCTGAGATCAGCGTTTTACCGCCTAGTGCTGAGGACCGTCGAAATCCTTCAGTCGATATACAACTACAGGCAGCAAACGGATCATCCATCTGCACTTTTGGCGAGCGATCGATGCAAGTGGATCTCGGGTTGGCTAAAGCGTTTACGTGGACATTCCTCATCGCGGAAGTCTCTAAGCCAATCATAGGCGCCGATTTCTTAAGACATTTTGGACTTTTGGTAGACGTCGGGCGCAAACGGTTAATGGATGCTGAGACATTTCTCACCGTTCCGGCCTCATATAGGCGTTCGGCCGTATCTAAGCTGTGTGTGTTGGTTCAGACGGATCGATATGCGGACATATTGGATGAATTCCACGAGGTAACGACACCATGCATCAAGAAATGTCGCCTACAAGGAAAAGTGGAGCATCACATCGACACACGTGGTAGTCGACCGGTGTTTGCTCGCGCGCGTCGACTTTCTCCCGACAAGCTAGTAGTAGCGAAGGACGAGTTCCGAAAATTCCTGGAGATGGACATAATTCGCCCTTCGAATTCACCGTGGTCGTCACCTCTGCATATGGTAGCGAAGCCATCTGGCGGGTGTCGAGCTTGCGGAGATTACCGAGCTCTGAACGCAGTCTCTGAGGACGACCGCTATCCGATACCTCACATGCAGGATTTTGCTGGCCAGTTGGAAGGAAAAAGCATATTCTCCAAAATCGATTTAGTACGTGCTTACAATCAAGTACCCATGAGTGCAACAGACATCGCGAAGACTGCCATCATAACACCTTTTGGGCTCTTTGAATATACGCGTATGCCATTTGGGCTAAAGAATGCGGCACAGACATTTCAGCGGTTTATGGACCATGTGTTTAGAGATTTTACTTTTGCATATGTCTATCTAGATGACATACTGGTCGCGAGCGCGTCAGCCGACGAACACCGCATCCATCTGCGTCAACTATTCAGCAGGCTCGCAGATTACGGCTTAGTGGTTAACCCCCAGAAGTGCGTATTGGGCCAGCCGAGTTTGGAGTTTCTCGGTCACTGTGTCACGGCTTTCGGTGTGCGTCCGCTGCTGGAAAGAGTAAAACACATCACCGACTTTCCGCGACCGAGTTCAACTAAGTCGCTGAAGGAATTTTTAGGGATGTTGAACTTCTACAGGCGTTTCGTACCACACGCTGCCGCTATTTTGACTCCCCTGTACGCACTCGTGAATGTGAAAGATGGCACTGGCCTCAGCTACAGGCCTAGCTCACCCGTCAGTGACAGCAGAGACGAGCATCAACACAGATGCCTCAGATACCGCCGTGGGCGCTGTTCTGCAGCAGCGTCTGAATGGAATATGGACACCTATTTCGTTTTTCTCGCGCAAACTCCACGCAGCCGAGAAGAAGTACTCCACCTTCGATAAGGAGCTCCTTGCGATGTATTTGGCGGTGAAGAAATTCCGCTACTTCATTGAGGGACGCAAGTTCACGCTATTCACTGACCACAAGCCGCTTACGTTCGTCTTCAACAATGTATCGGATAAGTGGTCGCCGCGTCAGCAGCGACATCTCTGCTTCGTGTCGGAATTCACTACCGACAAACGTTACGTTCCAGGCGCTGACAACGTAGTGGCCGACGCACTCTCCAGAGCGCCTTCGCAGGAGACGAGTGCTATTGCGAGCATGGAGGGCGTGGCCACTGAAGTTATAGACTACATCACTATGGCTAAACAACAAGCTGTAGACATGGCTGTACAGAGGCTTCTCGCCGAGTCGGACTTGCAGATAGCCCGCTGTCAGTTGCCGGATACTGAAGAGCGGTTGCTCGTCGATATGTCCACAGGCAAGCCACGTCCGTTGCTGCCGGCTGCCTGGACGCGCAAAGTCTTCGATATCCACCACGACTTGGCTCACGCTGGAGCCAGAGCTATGCGCCGGTTGATTTGTGATCGGTTCGTCTGGCATGGTATGGCCAGCGACATACGTCATTGGGCTCGTAAGTGCGAGGCCTGTCAGCGCGCTAAGGTGTCGAAGCACGTCGTGGCGCCGTTGACGCCGCTCCCGATGCCGGTGAAACGATTCGACAGTTTGCACGTAGACCTGGTCGGTCCATTGCCGGCATCGCAAGGTTTCACCTACCTATTGACGATTGTGGATCGGTTCACGCGGTGGCCGGAGGCCATACCATTGAGTGACATATCTGCGATAACATGCGCTCGCGCGTTTTTGTATCATTGGGTTTCGCGATATGGTGTGCCGTCTACCTTGACGAGCGATCGCGGCAGACAATTCGTATCGGAACTTTGGAGGAAGACTGCGTCCATGCTGGGAGCAGCCACCAACGCGACCACATCTTACCATCCACAATCGAACGGGTTAGTGGAGCGGATGCACCGTACCATGAAGGCCGCGCTTAAGGCAAAACTAGCCGCCGACCCAAACTGGGTGGACGCGCTGCCTCTCGTCATGCTGGGAATGAGAGCGGCGGTGAAAGAAGATTTGAACTGTTCAGCCGCCGAGATGGTCTTCGGTGAGGCTCTGCGCCTGCCAGGCGAGTTCTTTGTGTCGGCGGATGGTGACTGGATGGCAGATCCTGTGTTTGTGAGCGACTTGCGACAGATAATTCGGCAGTTGCGACCGATAGCTCCCGACTGGCACGGTGGTCAGACACGACGAAACTACGTGCCGCGTGAGTTGTCTACGGCAACACACGTTTTTGTTCGGGTTGATGTGCACAGACGGCCACTACAAGCGCCATATCAAGGGCCATTCAAAGTGGTCGAAAGGCACGATAAATTTTACAAACTAGATCTCGGCACACGACACGATACGGTGTCGATCGATCGATTGAAGCCGGCCTTCTTGGAGGAGGCATCGAACGAGAACGAACCAAGACGCCACGCTCAAGCAGCAGAAGCGAGACCGCCGCCACATCACGGCAACACAGAAGTGGTTCCCGTGGTTACCTCCAGTGGCAGGCTGGTGAGATTGCCGGCCCGCTACCGTCCCGATTGAACTGGAATTGTGTTACATTAGTGTTATATTATTAGCCTACCATCTTGAACTGATTGTGTCACATGAATTTGACTGTCATATTATTTTTATTTCGGTTTTCGTATACTTCGTATACTGGTGGGGGGCATATGTAGGCCGCCTTGATTATTATGTAAAGTTATAGAGTCTCGCTTGGGCAGACGAGAGTTGTTGTTGTGATCGAGCTGATGAAATAAAGACACGCGGTATTATGTGAATCCTAACACAAAGTTGTGGTGCATAAAGTGAGTGAGACAAACCTCTATAATACTATTAAATCGAAATATACAGGGCATGTGATAATTGAGACTAGCTTAAAACCAGCGGTTCGCAAAAAAACAAAATGTCCCCTCCATTTCTATTTGATCATCTTTGCTATAGACATATGGTTCAGATTACCGATTCTTGTGTTTTCATATATAGTGGGTAAGCCAAAGCAGCTGACAGCCCGTAAACATGCCGTGAACACTTCACTTTCCAGCATGAAATCGCCAAACGATTATATGCCAGCAAATAGACAGTTGGTTACGTCTTGAACAGGACTGGGGTGGGAGTGTCGACATCCTAAACAAAAATATTTGCAAGCCCCCCTCGTTCGGTTCGTGATTTCCGAATTATTACCCAAACGTGGCATAGCAACCAGCATGACTTAAAAGTGTCCACTTGACGTGACATCACAGCAATATGTGCAACAGCTGCAGCATGAAGGTGGATTGAAGTCGTAGAAGCAAAGGAATCGTAGGTCGAGATGTTGCCCTTAGATGAAGAACTGTACAATGCGTTACTGGAGAAGGCCAATCTTGTCATGTGGATGAGGTTTCAAATGTTCAGCCGCATAGGATTGCGGGCGTCTATATATTTTCTGTGGGGTTGTCCATACTCCCTCATAATATTTTTCACGACACCACCCCGACCTTTGATTTGCTTTGGCGATCTCTCGGATTGAAAACCCCTCGTTTTTAAGTGCATTTATAACACAATGTGTACATGGAGTAAGCGCTTTTGTCTTAGCCATTATATCTGAAAACACAAATATTTCTTCATTTCAGTGCTTTAATTACAAATACATGAGTCCATGTGAACTTTCATGATATACTTCATATCAGTGTCGATTATAGGTGCACGAATATAATAACGTAACGTACAATTCATACTAGTTCGACTGATATCATGTGCGAATGACTAGTTCTCAAATCAAATGCGCGTTACATGCCGCATTGTCATGCGTGATCAGCGAATGCACTAGATACCACGCTGCAGTCGCACACAAATTGAAAGAGCCAATAAGTCAATATAGAAAAATATGAAGAGTTTAGTTTGACTTCGTGTTTTTTATCTGTTTGTGTGTAGCAATAAATACACAAATATGGTTCGGAATGTGACCGGGTGCAGCTACAGTTTTAAATTTGATGTCGAGTTATGTATCTGTGTTTTTTGCAATTAATAGCTTGCATTGTGTAAATGAGATGTTGGGGTATATTAACTGAAAAAAATAGCCGATACTTGCAATGAAACCTTTCATTATAGGGAACAGTGTTTATTGGTTGCAGTGAAGTGATATTTCTTTGTTGTGTCCTGTTCTTTGATCTGGTTGCTGTGACAAACGCGCATCGTAAATATTGCTCCTTATGTTTGAATCCAACAAGTAGAAACGTGTAATTATTAAAAGGACAGAGCATCAAAACATTAAAAGTTACACGATTGTCACCGTCTAAGTAGAATTGGCATTAAAACTGACAAATTATTTTAAACGTCTTATTAAATCCGACTTTAACAGCCATTAATAGTGTAAACATGATGAGGCCTTTATTATACCTATTCTACAATATCGACGATTATTTCGAAATTGTGATACGTTGCAAAAGAACATATCGTCCAGACATCGCATATAAATCGGTATAATGGTATCTGATATAAACATGACTTGTGTATTATACAGGAGTGCTGCATCTAGGAAAATATACATGCTCTTTTTATGAAATATGTGTATTTCGGTAGCAAGATATAACTTTCCCTTTGACTTCGTACCTGTGCCAGATGATATAACTAAGGCGCACAATTGATTAAATATAAAATGCTCGATGGGACATCAAAGTTGATGGGATACCTGACTAGCCGATATGCCTGATTTGTAGTCAAGATAAACATATTAGCAAATGTATTTAACACGATTTAGCACAATTGTCATCCAAGGCAAAATACCCACATGATAAGTGGACAATGAAGCTAATGGCTTATCGTGAATCAAACAATGTTTAAAGTTTGTGAATCCCGCCCTTCTGTATAAAAAAATATTTGAATAAAAGGTTAAAAAGGAAGTTACCATGAACTTAGTACTAAGTAGTGCATTACTTGCTGAAAGATCAGAACAGATTATAACAATTGCAACTCCTTTACCCGGTATCTTTTTTGGCTGGAGAGTCCATCTTAGAAAACATATGGTGAGAAGGGTTCAGTACAAAGGAATTGGCTTCAACACGTTCAACACATCAGAATAAAGACCTGTATCACTACATTGAGGACTCGAATATATATATATATATATATATATATATATATATACCTACTGTATTTTTTTTAAATTTATAATGTTCGCCCTCTAGCGACATATACGATATTATGGGTCAAGTATGTTAAGTGATGCCATCTAACGGTAACTCTAACGAACATTCAAACCACATTTTTGCACCCAATTATCGTCGGGTTCACTCGGTATTACCGTGAATTTCAATCGCATCAAACATTTCATATACGCCATATCCGATCCTCTGTTTCTGAGTGTTTTGCATAGCTAGTTTGTAGAGCAAGCGGTGGTTTTATTCGAATAATCTCTTCCGGGTTTCAATTGTTTAGTCATAATCTTAACACCAGCATAATTACACCGATTTTGTTAACCTATCTCGATCTCGTGAATTGGGGACGAAAGTTTAATAAGTATCTTAATTTGTAACTAGCATATGCGTTATTTTCGATGGATATGTGGAGGCAGCCAACATGCTCGCACAAACCAACGTCGCCCCTAACTTGAGGCTTCGGACATTTTCTAGGATTTAATGGTTTTTCTCACCAGCGTTATTGAGTGTTATTGAGTTGATCTCACTCTTCAAATACTGAGTTCATAACACCCTTCGAATAAAATTCCTGTCCAGTCAGGATTAAAATTTTTAGAGTGACACAATGGGAACAGTGCAGCTATTGCACATCTGCCAAGTTCTGGCGAGAAACATGGTTGAGACCATTGGCGGATCCAAGCACTGGGTGTCCAGTTATCATACAATACACTATGTGATAATACTTCTAATCATTCAAATTTCCACATTCCTCACATACATCTTTACGCAAACCTCCCATCTCACTTACTGTGTGTAACTTTTCCTACGACGTGGCTGTTTCACCGCATCTGCTTTCTGAGGTAGTCGGCCCTCCACCATCAGCACACCGTCCATTACATCACACTAAAAAAAACTGTTGTCTGTCATCTTGTGAGAGACGTCTTTTTTCGTTGTAATAAATTCTTCCTCTGTGTTCCCGTATCGCGCTTGCAAAAAAAAATCAATAACACGTGGTAATTCAGAAGCGTTACTGTATGTGCTCATCGGTTGCCTGCTTCGTGGACATCAAGTAATTCCAAGCGCGTTTTATCAACCATGTTAAGTGCGTCATACATAGGCAAACTTGCTAGACAAATACCGCTACAACATATATGTAAATGCTTGTGTCACACAATGTTATATGGCTTGTGGCTTTCTAATCGTCGAAATTAAAATGTACAAGATATCTACACAAGAGAGCGTTCGCGTCGGTTTTTAAACTTATCTTCGGTGATTGATTGTGTTTACATAGTGAGTGGTAGTCTGCTTTATCTACACCGGGAGTAGATGTAGATAAAGTATTCATATATAACTGTATTGGATGATGGCGGCCTGTATTATGTTGCGCACAGTTTCATCTGATGAGTTTTAGCATAAACTAACTTCTGACATTGCAAGCAATTAACATTTTAGATAACCGTATGACGCACACCCATGGATCGATTCTCATGACGATCTATTTGTTGATTCGCATGAAGCACAAATATACGTGCAGTATAATCACGCATGAGCAATGGCTGGGCGATATTATAAGTAAGACTAACCATGAAAATGCGTTTTCGCTATCAGATGGTATGTAATGCCAATGACATCACATGAAAAGGCGCATATGCCAAATCATATAGTCTATTAGAATTATGCTATAAATATAAAGTGTATTTCAACAATTTCAATTTGAATACAAAACGTGTACGTAGTGGTGACGGTGTTTCGGCAGTAAATATGTGCATTCGTCGCGTTTTGTTGTACACCCTTCTTCATTCTTGGCCCAGCCCCAGCTGGTTAGTGGAGGCAACTCCGGTGCCGGTAGCAATATCTGGCCCCACACATGGCCTCCCTGTTAGGCCGCCCTCTTGACATGCTCCTCCTGGACTGCTTTGATTGGCGGGATCTGATGCGCATTGCTTTTCTTTGCGACTATTTTATTTCGTGTTTTGTCATTGTCCACGCATGTACTGGTTCTGTCATACAGCAAGATTACGAACCTATCGATGGTGGGCATGACATATTCTGGAATGACAACCTCAGCAGTGCTTCTGCAAGTTATAGCAGCACGGTCTGGACTGTTCAGGCAGTCTTCTTATCGTGGTGTCACACCCAGTCAGAGGTGGAACATTGGCAGTGCCCTTGGCTTCTCCTGTCCCAGGCCAGCTGCTAGTTTGTGGGCATACACATTCAGACAAACTGTGTATACCAAATCCCTTGTAAGAACTTTAGCCACACGTATATGGGCGAAAAGTGGGGAGCAGCCGTGGCCTAGTGGTTAAAGTGTTGTACTCTAAATTCGAGGGTTGTGAGTTCAAGACCCACACTGGGCACGGTTCGTTTTCGAAGCTTAGGCAATTTCGTTTACCCTACTTTGCCTCAGTCTAATCAGCTGCAAATGAGTACAAACACTGTTTGGAAGGTACCTGCGATGGACTAGTGTCCCGTCCAGGAGAGTCAGTAAAACTGCACTCTAAGTTGCTTCGCACTACAGAAACCAGGTTTAAGCACTGGCCATATAAGCCTTCATGGCTTCCTAAGGCGTAATGCCTGGAGGATGACTGTACCTATATGGGCGAAAAAGGGAGAACATTTGGAACAAGGCTCGAATAACACAAGAAGGGAACAAAGCAGAGAGAGTCAGCGACAATATAGCAGAAATCTGCAATAGCAGAAAATGCAAATAGGAACAATTTGATTATATACTGGGAATAATTTGCAAATGGGGGGGGGCAAAGGTGATAAACAGAACTTAATATAACCACCAGATGGATCAAAGAGGCTATATGGATCAGAACGACGACTCCAGTCATGAATCGAGACGAGGGGAACACAGACTGAGCCGTGTATGCTACGGCCTACTTACCTTGTCAACTGGTGAGCAAAGGAAGAATTGCCCATCCCGGAATTCCTTGTGAAGGCAGCCGATGGCAGCCGAAACATTGAGAGTAAGTAAATTGTATTGATTCTACCAGAGAAAGGTAAGAGTTACGATCATGCAGTTGCATTCGTTGAAACGTGCTTTATTTATTGTCACAAGTACATCGGCATTCATTTACGATCATACATTTCAATCCACTTTGTATTAATTATTCCTTTTTGTGACGTGCAACAGCTCTGTCGGCCAACCTACAAAATAATATTTCGTATTTAGAATTGCCTTCGAAAAAGCACACCTTAGTACATGGCACTCTCGCGACATGGCACTCTCGCGACATCAACAAAACAACTCTGTGTCATTAAAAAACACAGTTCTGTTGTCGGGTTTACAATTACGACCTCTACAAATCAAATATCTACTCGTAGTACCGTTAAAATTTACACAGTATTCGTGTGCATATTTTTCGCATATATCGAGTAAAACCTTGAGCCCAGATATTGTGGGTGTTAGCAAAGTGAGATCATCTGCGTATCCAATGCAACCCGTATAGTGGTTGCCAATGTGGCATCCCTCTTTTCTAACTGTTCAAACAATCCATCCATGTATATGGAGAAGAGAATAGGAGAAAGTATTGCACCCTGTTTGACTCCGTTACAAGCGGTAAACTGGGATGACATACTAGAGCACCATCTTACTTGAAGTTTTTGTTTAGTATACATATACAGCAGCAATCTTAATACCAGGGGTGATACCTTACGTTTTAGAAGTACTCTAAAAAGCTTACAATAATTGACCCTGTAGAATGTTTTGCTGGCATCTAACATGAGTGCATACACATTACTGCCATTTGCATTATAATAACTGATTGTCTCCATCATAACATATGTGCAGTGAGTAGTGGACATATTTTGTTTAAAACCAAATTGCAAATGCGATGTTGCAAGAGCAGTTTGTTCGTTAGATGGTATAACAACATCAAACAGTTTGGCAACAATGCTGCCAAGAGTAATAGCTCTAAAATTGTCGGATATACATACTAATTGTCTCTTATATTTTGGCATAGGAACAATAGTTCCCACTAACAATAAATTGGGGCTAAAACCGTGTACCAACATATTGTTAAAAATTAATGCTAACAGCACAAAGAGTATTTTCGGACCATGTATGATATGATTATAATTGAGACCCTCTTCACCATCCGACTTACCCAGCTTTAGTCGCTGGACACCTTCGATAACCTCATCAACTCATATATCATACGCAACATTTTATTTAATCTGCTTGTTAATCTCTGTATCTATAACATTAACTATGACACACTGTTGTAGAGGTGATTATATTTGTCAGAAAAAGGTTGTGCTATTTCTTCATCACCTACCACACCATCAATATTTGAATTCAAGAATTTATTTCTGCTCTTTATCCGGCGCACCTCAGACCACAAGTCCCGGTTTCTATTTTCGCTAATGGCTTCAGTCATCTTAGTAGTACGATTTATGTCATCCTCTCTCATAATATGCCTAACAGCCCTATGATAACGAGCTCTTGTTATACATCTCATTTCTGTAATGTCACCCTGGTGAGGCTTTCCCACAGCTCGCCACTGTCGATGCCAGAATATAGCCTCCTGCTTCAGGTGTTCAACTTTTTTAGACCACACTGGAAGTTTCCTTCTGCCACCACCTGAATTAAGTTTTTTTTAGGATAGGTAGTAGGTATACATTCTGAAGATTCTATACACTTATTTAGTATATAATTGTACACTCTAGACAATTCGTTATCATGTTTTTTACACATTAAATTCTTACACAGCCTCTGCGTCGTATTGTAACATGGAGGGTTTATTCTCAAGATCACTAATGTATTGGTTAATTAGATCAGTACTGGCTTTATGCCACGCTAGTTTGCGACAATAGTTACTTTCGAACACGTGGTCTACATTTATACCCAACCTAACTTTAAGGGGTAGAAAACAAAAAGTTGTCTATAATAGCACATTCGAGTACCTTCTGTCCTAAATTTGCCGTGGTTAAAAAATTATCAATTCTGGAGGTCAAACTGTTTGGACTTACATAAGTATGTGGCACTTGCGCATCTGGAGCATCAATACATACCGTAAGATTAAAATCCGATATAAAATTCCTTAATGCATATGCGTGAGGCGTATTCCTATTTAAATTTGTATTCATGTCACCCCCGTATATGACGTGAGCGGGGTTGTACGTGTGTATTAACTGCTGAATTTCACTTAACACCTCCATATATTCCGCTAACTTATCGTGTTCCGCCCAGCCATCGCACGGCATGTATACATAAAGGCACATTATTTCACAGTTGTTAATTTGAATCATTACCCCACACAACCTCACGTGATTGCATTTAAGCTGTTCCACTGCATATTTAAGTGATAATTTCCACAGGATTGCACATCCGCCGTATGGGCGTCCTTCCCTGACAATACATTCATCCATGGAACTCTTACCAGTTATTGCCATACCGTCACCTAATTTGCACATCTTGTTTAATTCGCTTTTATATAGACAATGTTCTTGTATAAGTAACATATCACATTATTTACTAATATTGTATATAAAATAAAATTTCGGACCTCTGTCTCTAACATGTTTAGTCGGTGGAGCATTGAACGTTATTGCAAAGATTCACACAGTTATACAACATCCTTATTCTTGATGGATTCACTCTTTGTTTTAACATACCATCTCCTTACATTCCAGCCGTTGGGCCAGAGTAGAGGGTATTTCACTTTGTTTAAGTCATCCACAGAGATTGTTAATTTGAAGGAGTTAAGTTTTGCATTGTCATTGCTGGCTTTTGTTAGTTTACGGAAATTCACTCCTTTTCGTGTGATGTATTCACCGACTTCACTGACCCCGTCCGATTTATGAACTTCACTGACCCCATCCGATGTATGAAGTCTATGTCGGGAGGAGGCACCATGGTAACTCCTGCAGCATCGATCCCCTGGCCAACGAAGGTTCCTCGCATCTGCGTGTTCCGCGGTTGTTTACTGCGGTTTTCTTTCTGCGACTGTTTTTTCTGCTTTCGTCTCTGGTCTGACGGGATCACAAACGTATCATGTAACTGCTGCGTCGTGCTGTCGATACGCGGCGGTACAGGTATTGGCTGCGATTCGCGATCCTCTTCCTGTTTTCGTTCACACTGATCATTGTCGTTGCCATCCGGCGTCCCGTCACGGTTAGTGCCAACTGTCTTCTGTAGTGGCCGAGTGCTGGAGCCACCAGCAACAACCTCTGCCAGTGATAGGTACTTCGCATTATAATAATTGGTTTTAACCAATACCTGCTGTATCAGTTGTCCTTGTAATTTAGAGTCAGTTTCCAATGCAGATATCTTCTGGCTGTTAGCTGCGGCATCGGATTTAGTGCCATCAAGAGAGTCCACGAGCACTTTAAGCCTACCCTCGAGGTCTGCCAGTTTATCTGCGAGAGTCAACTCATTTACTCCCTCCGGATGACTTTTTGGAATTAGCTCCAGTCCCGCGCTACATACTGTAGCTTGATACCATTCTTGATTAGGCTTCCAATACCTCTCAGAATGTCGTCACTCATGGCCTCTCTGTCGGTTCTAGTACACGATGTTAGTCTCATTTGCATAGGTTCTAACAAGTTAGAATCTTCAAAATGTGACCACAACAAACACTTCCCCTCACTCAGTGTGTCACTAGTATAGAATGCCGCCATCACTTTTACGATGCTGTCTCTGCTGGCACAGTCTCTGTGGTATTGATCATACATATATCCAACCAGATAATACACTGCAGCCTCTTTCTGAGAATCCTATGTTAAGCATTCGCGTGTATTTAGGGAGTAATATTACATCGGGTATAATACTACGGTACATGCGAAACTGACGGAGACACGAGGGAATAGACATATTCACAAAATGCTTTATTGTACAGATATCGAATGTTGCAGTGAGGCAGTGACGGGAAAGTGCGATCACACACACATTCATATGTCAACAACAAATGCGTTAACCCAGACAATGATTCATGCTTCCCAGAAAAGTTGAGTTGGCGATGGAATGAACAGGTCTATGAGAGGGTAAAGCGCTTTGAGCGATCCTACGCACTGGATATCGTGCTATAAAAGAAAATACCTTTTACATTACTTGGGTTTACGTCAATCAATCCCATAAATCCCATAAATGTATTTTAAGGGAACACCTTACTCCTGCATGGGTGTAACATAACATATAATTACTCATCCTCATTATTTTAAACTTAAAGTAATGTTAACAATCACGTTTCTATCAAAACTAATTGTTAAGCCAAACTACTTAATTGCACAATTTGATTGCTGCTTTGTTAGAATACATTTTCTAAATTATACATATATGGCAGCTGATAGAGAAGCACTGGGAATATAACATAGCAATTCGTTGATCTGGAGGAAGCCTTTGACATTGTCCAAATAGAGAAACTGTGGAAGGTCATGGAAATGAAAGATGTAACGTCAGATCTGAAACACGCAATTGTCAGCTCGTATACAACCCGCCATTGAACAGTTGTGGTGGGCCATGAAGAGGGCCAATGGTTTGACACGGTGCGATATATGTACCGACTGATGAAAGCCAGACAGATTATACAAACTCCATTTAAAGAACTATTCTCCTTCTTGGTAGTGAATGTTTGACCTAAACAAAGATACTTGAATATAGAATCACTGCAACATATATGAAAGTCATACGAATGATACAAATGTGTCAGCGGAATGATCATCGGGACATGGAGAGCAGATCACCCCAGTTGCATAAATGATCAAGAAGAATATACCGATACGGTGTGGTCATATAATGGGAGGAAAAAGTAAGATGATTTTGTCATAAAAGTGGCACTAAGCATGAAAACGACGGGAAATGAGACAGAGAGAAAGGCCCCTGTCTCAACGGCTCAACAACGTCAGTAGCCACCTTCAGGAAAAGAACTCCAGCCTCAAGGTTGTATACAGAACAGCACAGTACAACAACCGTAACTAATGGATGACGTTGATTTCAGCCACACTGACACGAGTACTAGTGTACTGTTCAGTGCAACAATCCCATAAGTCCACTTTCTGTATGTATGTTGGTTTAGTTATATTTTCGACAATATATGTCACTATTTACTAATGCAGTAGCAACTGAATCGATGGATAGCACCTACGACCTCGTGTTACTATGGTATACTTGTTCACATTGCGTTCTGAATCATATGCTTTCCAACGAATTAATTAAAACTATTTCGGAGAATATGCAGCTATCTTATTCTCTTGTCAATGTATGGTGAATACTATGCAGTGCCCGCTGGAGTGTAGACGTAATGTAGGCAGTGTGTCACCTGTCAGCTGTACCTCGTACACCATGACGATGTGCACAGTTCTGCAATTGTATAACTAACTTACTCACGTTTGTGTAATAATATCATGTTTCAGCTAGATTTTTGCATGGCATTCAACATGATTGTCTCCACTGTGGTGATTAAGTGTGGATGTGTGTGTGTGTGTGTGTGTGTGTGTGTGTGCGTGCGTGCGTGCGTGCGTGCGTGCGTGCGTGCGTGCGCGCACGCGTGTGTGTGTTTACTTGCCATGGGGCTTGCTGCATCGGAAATTGTGACATTAGTTCCCAATCTCCCTATTATCGCACCGATCGCGCATACGATCGTGATCGGGAAGGGAGTCCAGATCGGTGTGTTTGCAAAAACTACACGGACACTGAATTCTAAATTTGTAAAAAAAATGTACACAAAGCCATTTTTTTCTTTAGTAGTAATCATGTATATATATATATATATATATATATATATATATATATATATATATATATATATATATATATATATATATATATATATATATATATATATAATGCTTTATTCAACAACGCTTTAAAAATACAATGGCTCCGAACTGTGTGCAATAAAAAAAATCTTAAATGGGAAGCAAGCCATATATAACCCAGATAGACAGTCAACACATGCATAAACAATGCTGAATTTGTTTCGTCGCTTAACCGGTACAGGGCACCACTTATATGGTCGATTTGGAGTATGAAGGAAAATGTGCGTACGTCCGTGCATGCATACGCATACATACATTAACATCCTAGTCAAATATGTAGGAATGTCACCTTTCGTAATGTACTGAAATAATTAAAACAGCTCTGAAGAAAACTGAGACCAACACTATGCTTAGCATCTCCATTCACATTTTATTAACGCAAATCTGGATAATTTACAGCATACATCAGTACACATTGCTGATGTATGACAGTTTATCTCAAGAATATTATTGTACTCAATCGCACCATCACGACGCATTGATTAGGTACGTATGGATGCCTTACACCTTACCCCCTTCATCATAAGTTAAGAAACAATTGCGATATTCCAATTCACGTTTTAGTATTCGAAAACACTAGTGATATTTGTGAGCAGATGTAATTATTATGTAATTAACATGTAATTATGTTAGTATGACCTTGACGAAAAAGTATTCACATTCAACCTGTGCCCATAATTAAGCAGTTAGCGATATCATCAGTGGAACCGGTGTGTTTAACTGTAAGCAAAGCGTAAACTTATCTGGTGAAGCATTAACCATTGGACCGTGTTTAGGAAAACGCAATCGAATATTTTCCAGTGGCTTTGTCAATGCAGACTAAACTGCCGCAGTGACCAGGCTTGAGTCGGCCGACAAGCAGCATCTCCGTCGACTTGTTACACCAAGACCTGACTCGTCTCCACTGACGGAAGATTTCGAAGCCACCACCGTTGTACGGAAAGCGAACGCTGATTGGCTCCGAGGACGGATTCTTGCAGTGACACACCAGGTCGTCTTTCCTGTCTTTGCTGGCTGAAGCAACGGACAACGTGCAGCCTGTGGCGAGACACCAGCCCATGTTGTCTGCTTCATCGGTGCTCACGAACGATCCGCCCGTCTTTGCGTATGCTATGAGCGTGTTGCCCTTTACCACGGTGTCATCATAGCAATACATGTCGTCTCTGCGGTCTCCGTTGAAGTCGCCCACGAACAGTTTGCCGGCCGAGGAGTAGCACCACTTCATGTTCCTGTACCAGATTACGGCATTCTGGAAGTTGCCACTAGCCGTAGAGTATGCGATCCACTTCCGACCAAGCTTACCGTCGTGGCATAACATGTCAGATTTACCGTCCCCGTTGAAGTCGCCGATGAACAGTTGACATCCACTGCACCTGCAGAAGGTCCTGGCTTTGTGCCACCCTGTCTTACTAAAGTGTCCCTTAGCGTCAGCGTACGCGATAAACACGTGACCACTCGTGTCGTGACAGAGCATATCGTCTCTAGAATCACCATTGAAGTCTCCGATGAAGAGAGAGGCTTTATTATGGTGACACCATCCCATGTTTTTTTTCCAGCCGATGCCGGAGTAACCCTGATTGGAGCCATAATAAATCCATTTCTTTCCTGAATGTGAATCATGACACATAATGTCCATCCGACCGTCGCCATTGAAGTCTCCCTTCAGTGTGTATTCGTACGACTGTTTGCAGAAATTCGGTAAGGTCTTAATCGCACCTGGATTGTCAAACCAAGCCTTGGTCGACTCACATTTCGGACCTGCAACAGCGTAACGGCTTAACTCTTACACAACCTCAACTATCATGCAGAATATCATTAATATCTGATTAAACGAAACAACAGGCATGGTTTGGAGGCTGTGTGTCTAAAGCAGTTAAAAAAACTAAACATTTGCAACTACAATCAATACTATAATGTCAGCCAAACAGACGCCTGGATATTCTAGGAAATCGATGCAGCTAGTATTCCATTGTGACGCGTTAAGTGTTATCGATCGAAATTGAAGGGCCGACTGGTATACACAGGAGCAACACAAACTTGATAAAGTTCAATAAAACGAGCTGCTAAGTCAGAAGGGATAAGTTTAGTAACCAAAGGCCAAAACACAGAGTATAAGTTGAACTTAGACGCGAACAGTATGGTCACACATTATTGGTAAGTATAAGACTAGGTGTTTACAAATAAATTTTCATTTAGTGAGCGAATATTGCCGGACTACAAGTACTAGAGACATAGGGTTAGTCTACAGAATGGCGCGGCCAATGGAAATATGATGCTGCATGTTCAGCACAGTTTCTTTGTAAACCACTGACGTTATATTCTTGATTGTAGTTGTAATCAGGGTTTTTATTTAAACTAATAAAACAACATATTTACATGTAGATTAACAATACCCATAATTCGTTTTAAAACATCCCTGGGTACAGCACCAAAACCTCTCAACCCCTTATTGGTTCATAGCAGCCAGCCAGCCAGCCAGCCAGCAAGCCAACCAGCCAGCCAGCCAGCCAGCCAGCCAGCCAGCTGACTTTTGCTTTTTAATGCTGCCATCCATCTTATTATAAACTAATTTCAAATCTCGAATAGAATGAGATGCGACAACGAGGCAACAACATGCCGTCGCCATTTTGGAATATATATCTTTGTGTCCCGCCTTGTTGTTGTACGTTGTATTTCGTGCGGCCAGTATACACTTAACCTTAACACAATATGGTTGTGATTATGTTCTAGTAAGTCGTGTATGTGCATAGGCCCTAAACCATGATTTTTTTCCCTTTAACAGTAAGTAGCACCCAGAACGGAACAAATTATACAATCGACATCTCAATAATAGCCAAGCCGCCTAACTATATAGAGCCCCACCTATGTAAATTGACTGCGTAACTACACAACATTAAAAAAAAAATGTGTTTATCAAGATACACCAAACCTATGCGTAATATAGTCTGCAACCCCGTAACCACATGTTCTGTTCAGACTTTTTTAAATGTATTTATTGGAGTGCGATTCTCTATATTTCTGAATTATAAGCCACCCTGCCGTTCCGATGCTACTACTTTCAGTTAAACACTATAACCCTTATAATCTTACGTATCATGAATAAATTTAATCATTGTTGTGTTAGATTTCTAACCAAACCATCGACATACCGTTGAGCCCCGAGCGAACAGCCGTGAGTTGCAGGAGCACAATCATGCTGAATACGATCACTTTTGCCATGATTCTCTACAAAACAAGTAGTCTAAATAAAAACATAATCATGCATAACTACATCAATATGACAGTGTATTATAGAACATTAGCATGACGTGGGCAACTCTTTTAAACCATTGTAGTCAATTTTTCCGACGAACATATTTAATAGCGTTAACTGTGTGGCATGGCTTAATGAGCTACATTTGTGTAAGTTGAGCTGTAGATGGCCTTATATGACAATGACGTCACGGATGTTCTTCAGCTAATCAGAGTGCATGTTGGTCCTATCAACAATTGCGTTCATCGTCAAATATAACTTTAATTAACCCAGCCTTCAATGGAGCCTTTATTAAATGTTGGTCCTTTTTATTTCTATACATATTATGGTGTCATGTTTATGATGTGATTACTTTTATTCATGTGATTTGCCGGACTAGTTGGGTCAAATTCGAGACTGCTTCTAGCATACACTAATACAACCACTGTGGAAACCCAACATCTCAAATATTACTTGGTGCATCCATTTATATCAGCTGATAACTGCAGTATATACTACGATAGTCCTCTTCTAACACGGCTATTCCGCTGCAAAAGTGACGATTTTTAATATAAATACAGCGTTTGTGTAACAGTTACCGAGACAGGCAGTATTTGTTGAACATGTGCGTTTAATTACATTACTATCTTGATCAATATAGTGATTTTAAGCAAGTATTTCGGATGTTGTGTCGGTCGACAATCTAGCATTTACATTTTGCTACACTATAAGTTGACGTCTCATAACATCAATATCAGGTGGTGCCATCTTTTCTCAGAAGGTCGGCTATCAGATCTTCATATTTAATATTTCCCATCCACGCATTGATTTTGTCCGTCCGTGTGGCTCTTGATCGTCCACTGCCTTTTTCACCCTCCACCATTCCAATAGACACATAATTTTGTCTGTCCGTGTGGCTCTTTGTCTTCCCCTGCTTCTTTCACCCTCCACCTTTCCCATATATATTTGACGTTGTCTGTCCACGTGGCTCTCTCTTGGTCTTCCCCTGCCTCTTTCACCCTCAACCATTCCCATAGACACATGTTATTTTCAAAATTATTTCCAGTTATAGGCATTTGGTATATAACGTGTAGACGTCATATATAATGCTTAGCGGGTGTGCGGGCATATATCAGCAATGTGTCGTTCCATATATTAAGTGTAAATTCATGATTTAAATTGTCTTCGGTAGAGTGAAATATAATATACCAGGTGTTGTCTCTACTGTAGTACCAGAATATGCATAAAATGAACAAATAATTTGCTATTCAAAAGTTCGTACTTACCCCGAAGGTGAATGCTACACTTCTGCTGCCGTGCTCTGTTGCGACTTGAACATTTCCTAAAAATGTGCCGAATTTATACTCTCTTCACCATTGTTCTGAAGCGTATAAATCTCTCAGCGAAGCAATTCACCTCGACCAAGGTTATCATGTGCTTATTTACACGTTGCGGCAAGGGTGTCTCATTCGGAACGTAGGTAATCATTAATCGCTGTCGACGTCTCGGTCACGCCCACCATGCACGTCCGTGTCTCACAACTGCCACTGACGTTCGGTGGGAGTGAGTGTTTTCATGCAAATATAATTGGCATAACAGATACACCCCTAATTGTTCAGTAGGCCTGGTGTTTGATGGAACATAAGGTTCACTCAATGTAGCTGAATTTCTGGAAGTTCAGCTTATAAAATGTAGGAACCATGCAAATAGGCCTCAGGGCTCGCTGCAGAATGTCAGCCCCATGGGCCCTCGGGCTCGCTACAGAATGTCAGCCCCATTTTCCGCTGGCCTTGCTACAGAATGTCAGCCCCACGGGCCCCGGGGCTCATTATAGAAGGTCAGCCCCATGGGCCCCGGGGCTCATTATAGAATGTCAGCCCCACGGGCCCCGGGGCTCATTATAGAATGTCAGCCCCATGGGCCCCAGGGCTCATTATAGAATGTCAGCCCCATACAGCCCCATGGGCCCCGGGGCTCATTATAGAATGTCAACCCCACGGGCCCCTGGGCTCATTATAGAATGTCAGCCCCATGGGCCCCGGGGCTCATTATAGAATGTCAGCCCCATGGGCCCCGGGGCTCATTATAGAATGTCAGCCCCATACATGCGAAGTTGGCGGAGATCCGAGGGAACTTACAGACAGACAGAGTCACACAATAGTTAATCAACAAAAATAAGCAGTTGCAATAATGTCTACACATCAACATAATAGGAAATATAAAGTGGATTATGTAATAAATAATTTACACGGATGAGAAAAATGTATAACATTACATATATAGGTATAAAAATACCTATTAAGATACACCCTAATTACAATGCGTTTGTTTGGTTATTTGAATGCCATAGGGTCGTATCAATATGATTTTAATAAGATTTTCGTAGAGCATAGGCAACTACCGTCAATAATTCGCATGTCGCCTGGGTGTGCTATGCCCATGTCAAGTTGCTGTGTCAAGTTAAAGGCCAGTGTCACGTCGATGTCCCTTGTCATGCTAATGTCCCATATTACGTTAATGTCCCTTGCCACGTTAATGTGGTCAAACGATTAACAAACCATGGCTTAATTGGAAAGTCAGTTGCAAACTAATTGAATATGTCCCATTAAACTGTAAATAACCTCAAAACCGTCACGAGAAAACATGGTTTGTGTTACAAATAATCACGTATGTTTGGAAGAGTTGAAATTATCGAATACAAACCCTTTTAAGTCGATGTTGACACCTGGCGTAACTTCGATTATGCTCGACCATATATTCATAACCGTTTATCGATACGTTTATTTATACATTCGAAAACACAGATTATACGTAGGGCCATGCACACATCCGTATGTGATTAACCTCATAATTTATAGGCATTTACCGATACATGTTTGCGTGCGGGCGTAGGTGCGTGCGTGCGTGCTTGCGTGCGTGCCTGAGAGCGTGCGTGCGTGCATAGATGCGTGCAACTAATAAAGCATCTGATGTGAGAAATGACACCAGTCCGACCATGTCTACTGGGTGTGTACGTGTCTAGTCATAAAAACACATCAGTGTATTCCTTCGTCTTCAGTGCTCCATAAGACGATTAATTAGTGTCACGATTTCTTGCACAACACTTACGGCCATTAGATGCACGTGGTGTTCCACGCGTGAAAAAGCAGCATTGGCTAAATGCTCGTTTTACGGAATGTATTGGCATAAATTCGACATTAATGCAACGCGGGAAAAAAACCGATTTCCCAATCATTTCACGTTCCTGTGAGAAACGAACGTGATCACGTGACCGTCAGTGCCTATGTGAGTAGATAGCTTTTATTCACAGTAGTTGCAGCTTGGCTGTCTTAATGTTGGAGCGAACAGGTTAGCTGTTGAATGACGGGCCATCTGAACATAATACTGCGTTGTGTTAGAAATGTTTTTACTTGTATGTACGCAGTGACTCGTTGGTAGTTTATGATATGTTTATGAAACGATTTACTGGGCCGCCGGATGCCTGTATGTATGTACGTATGCCTGTCTGCCTGCCTGCATGCATGCATGCATATATGTATGCATGCATATATGTATGTATGTATGTATGTATGTATGTATGTATGTATGTATGTATGTATGTATGTATGTATGTATGTATGTATGTATGTATGTACGTATATATGTATGTATGAATGTGTTCATGTGTACAGCATGTTTGTAAGCGTGTTGAATTGTTTGTATGCATACATGCATGCTTGCACGTATGCATACATACAAGCATACCATACACACACATACTTTATGTTCTTGAAAACACTACGCATTAGAATTGACGCGTGTGCATTAACTCCAGCGGGATACGTTGATTTCGTGCAGTATCGTGAAAACCATGATAGCAGAAATAACGTGTGTAATCACCAGCTGTTACAAATTAAGTGTTTTAATTTCACAACAGATTACATAGTGACGCCGCTGAGAACGTTCATTATATATACATTACACCACACAGTTATTTGACATATGTAATCCTCAGGAAGCAAGTTATTTGTTTGCGGTACAAATACGCTAAATAAATAAACCTTAAGCATTGTGGAAGAGGCAAAGGCAACGTGTGGACATAAACCATAAATATACAAAAAGGGGCATGGGACAAAGTCACCTAGTTTGCAGAGTAGCAAAAATGCTCGGCTCGTGGAAGCTTTATCTGGAATAAACATATTTTCTCCTGTCATATGATATAATAAACAAACGTGTATAATAAAGAGTTGATGCTGTGATTCATAATTATAGAAACGTCAATTTGTGGAGGAGACATGTGGAACGAGTCTGACAATTTGTAATCCAGTTTTTGGATGTTGTAAGTGGGATTGTGTTCGACGCGTTCTACACACTAACGGATCGCCTCCAATCACATTCATTGCTTGTATATATGTAGTTTCAATCTAAATGTATAATCTAAATCTAAATGTGGTATTACACGCATAATACTGTAATATGTAATGTGGAAATGTGTCCATCATATAATAAATATACTGTTATCCCAACCAGAAGGGGAAGATGCTATGAAAGTTCCATTGCATGATGGGATTCGTAGCGAAACGAAGTATGGTGGGAAATTAAATAAAAACCACTTGTACTGTTCTCATTGCGAGTAACTTAGTTATGTGGGTCCTGCTGTGTTATATACTACTGAATTGAATGCATGTACGAGATTGATTACATTTAGACAGCTTGTAGTATTTGTATCCCCGGAGAGATACGTGGTCTCAACAAATGAGATGACGACTCGGCAATGTTTGTTCCATGTATGTTTGGAGAGAAAGCACAGGTGTGTCGCACATACATGTATATTTGATGATAATGGCGTGATGCGGTGTGTTCCACTGCAAAGTTGGGTGCATACACATGTGTGTGCGAGTGTGTGTGTTGTGTGTGTGTGTGTGTGTGTGTGTGTGTGTGTGTGTGTGTGTGTGTGTGTGTGTGTGTGTGTGTGTGTGTGTGTGTGTGTGTGTGTGTGTGTGTGTGTGTGTGTGTGTGTGTGTGTGTGTGTGTGTGTGTGTGTGTGTGTGCGAGTGTGTTTGTATGTTCGTGACCGTTGCCCTTCGATACGTTCAGGAGTCCCTTCGAGTCATCTTCACAAAGAAACAGACTGTTGATTACCGAGGATTGTCTAGGGTTTTTTCTGAGTTGAATTTATGGGATATAGACGCAGCATTAAACACGGTCCACCACAAGCTAATAAATAATGTATATAGCTTGTACGCACCTGATACCTCGGTCGTCTTACGATCGTAAACAAGCGACAAAGACTACACAGCGACTGCAAGAAGTGGCCGCCTACACGTCGTGTGCTGCATACGAAGTTGACCGATGACGAAAATAATGTATTATTCATGAAACTAAACTAACTGCTACCACGGAGGCACACCTTGTGAACTATAGCTTACATGCTGCATGGCATAAGTGTAAACTCGTGTTATAATGTTGTGTGTCCGCAATTATGTACACAGTGGAAATACATCTTATCAACAGTAAACCTTGCCACTTATAGCCGATACAACAATACTGTATTAGTGTTACTTCGAAGTAACTGTATGACATAATAATACATGTTTATTCAGTTATAAATTTACATTAATATATCACATGCAGATAATTGGTTTGTCATATCAGTACGGCAATTAAATGATTTGCAAAGGGCCATCAATCACATCCACTCTTACATATACATTTATATAACGAAGATAAAATATTCACGTCAAAACTATATAAAAAACAAAATACAGCATAAATAAATACCGACATAAAACAATTTTAATAAATAAACATGTTATATAAATAAACCAATTAATTCAATTAAAACCACTGAAAAAAAGTCATGAATTTACAATAAAAAAATTATTAATAACAAAATGTAAGAAATTGCAAATAAAAATATATCAATAAATTATCAATAATTATATTTATCTGCAAATAATCATCATATCATATATATGATGGTCGTGCACACTATTGTTTAGTATGAATATATATGTAAGGAAAGCTGGGGCAAGCCCGTGTATGATGTTGTACATTACTATCGCAGTAAAATACCGTATGCGCACATCGATTGGTAACAATCCTAGATTACAAAATAGTACTACTATTGAAACATTTCGTTGTCTTTTACATTTAGAATTATACTGCAGATTGCTTCATAATTTTATAAAAATTCACAAGCAAAGATTGACCGCAGCTGCCCCATATCACGCACCCGTAGTCAACTATCGGTTGCACCATTCCTGTAAAATACAACTTCCGTGCATGTAGTGGCATCATTCGTTTCACCTGAATGAATGAACAGGTACATTCGGCTACGCAGTTTAGAACACAACTTTGTCACGTGCATATTCAAGCATCCAAACAGCTTGTGCGTCGTAACTGGTGTCACGACATATTTGTTGCTGCGTACACTGAACTTCGCATTTGCACATTGCATTTTTTTTCTGGTGCCTAGTATCATGCATTCGGTCTTATCTGCGTTCAAAACCATACAGTAACCATCTACACACTCGTATAATGGCTTTGAGTTTGTTGTAAGTGACCGGGTTATATCTGCAAAGCATTTGCCGGTTGTGTACAGCGTCGAATCGTCGGCATACATATCAAAACGTATGTGTGATATTTATTTCGAGAACTGAATTGTTCATGAATATGATAAAGTAAAGGTCCAAGTATTGAACCTGATGGCACACCTATATTTACCGGAAGTGGGTCTGACAGCACACTGTCGTATATCACGCACTGATAACGTTCGGTAAGGTAAGACCGGAACCAGGCCAGCTCGTTTTCACGGCAACCATATAGGTATAGTTTGAATAAAATTAACTCATGGTCAACCAAGTCAAAAGTCTTTCTCGGGTCGACTAACACTATGTCGCATAAGTCGCCTTTGTCAATATTGATCAGGAAAAAGTATGTTAACTTAAGCAATATGCTCTCAAATGACCGATTTTCTCTAAAGCTGGATTGCTCGTCGAGCAGTAATTTATAATATATCAGGTAGGCGTATAAATGGTTGTACACGTGCATTTCTAGGAGTTTCGATAGCATTGGTAGGACATATATAGGTTTGTAATTCATGACGTTGTTCGAGTCTCCGCTTATGTATAGTGATACCACTCTGGCCTTCTTCCATGAATTTGGAAAATGCGCCACGTCGATACATGCATTGCATATGTTATCTATGTATGGTATATGTTGTTCAAGTGACTTGATGTATAAGTCATGGTTCGCCTTTCGAATTTAATGACTAACATGGTTCTTGGCATTCTTATACATCGCCGATGCGCGATGATCGCATTTTGTGAGGTGGAACAGGTGATCTCTGGCAATTATTAATCTTGCCAGATATGCGATCACCTGACTGCGTTAAACCAAGGAGATTGCTTGATAGTTTTGACACGCCTTTCAACAATCGGGGCATGTTCATTCAGCACAGAAATGTACAACTGATCGATTAGGTCCAGCTTTTCGTCAACGTCGTCCGCCATGTTGCTCAGTGACCACTGGCATTGGTTTAACTGCTCTGTATGCCGGTGTTCATCAGTTTTAAAAATCACGATATCGGATGGTTTTGTGGATGTTCGTCTTAGCAAAATGGCATTTTACTTCGCATACCAGTTGGTCTAGTCCCAACATGACCAAGTCATTATATAACGTGTAGTTTGTGCCTTTCATCAAATCCATATTCACATCTCCCAGGACATAGACGTCAGATCCCAGACATAGTGAGTTTTCAATATTCGAAACAATTTCTCGATCTGTTCGTACCATAGTTTTAGGGGGTCTGTAAATAAAATAAGCAAGAAAAGACGTGCATGCATGTGGCATGCATTCAGTCTATGGCAATTATATGTCATCCCATTTGAGGTTACGACGACGAACATTGTTCAACGCTATCGAAACATCAGTGACCCTCCTCGCTTTACGCTGCGATAACGTCTTTCCGGCTGATCGTAGCCGTCAATCTTAATTCTCACGTCCTGGTCATTCGACGTGAGGAACGTTTCTGTTATGCCGAGAACATTTACTGGTCGGGGATCCACCTTCAGTTGATGCATTTTACTTGATACGTGATTGATGTTCCAGCTAGCTGTAACACGAATCCCGTTGGTTTTCCAATCGTGACGTTTCCATTTGAGATGTGTGCGCCTTAATGCCAAATAGACAGGTATGGGCGGACGTCGAACACAACGCGGCCGGCTGGCCATGCACACAATTGGCCCGCATGCCAACTGACCAATTGTTCTGTTGGTGGCACCCACCGACAGAACAATTGGTCACTTGGCAATTGGCTTGCAACTTGACCAACTATTCAATATTTAACAAGATTTAACAAGATTGCCATCCCAAACAACAAGTTCCAGATGGCAAGTGGACATGGAAGAAATTGGCTTAACGAGAGTCCAACAATTGTCTCATCTATGTGTAGCCCGCCCTTATCAAATATCTGTCAATTTTATTTTGAAACATGTTCACATACTAGAATTAACACATTCATTTGGCAGTTTGTTCCGTTCATTTATCACCCTCTGTGAGAAAGAGTACTTTCTCATCTCCAACCTACACTGCTCAATAATTTGATGATAAGTCATGAAATGCTGAATTTATTGGAAAGTATTTGGCACTGTGAAATTAGTTAATGGCATACATCTATATCTAGAGTTGCGATATCAATGCTAACAAGTTGTGCATGCACTTAAAGAAGTGGAAAGAGAGGGAAGAGGAATAATGAGAGCGAGACAGAGCTGACAAGATGCCGATCATCTGGCTCATCTTTCATACAGCGAAAACCAAAGGCAATAAAAAAGACATCACTGGTAGAAATAACCGCAGCCACTTTATGACTAAATGTGAACATAAAGAGATAAATATGAAATAAAAGCAAATATGGAGATAATCGACAGAAGCCCAAATACAAGATATAGTAGAGTCGTCCACTTATATGGAAACATAGTGAAAGCAAATGGAGGAACAAAGGTAATTGATGGGCTTGGACAGGTAAAACAATGACTGCTTCCATTAGGCTTAACAAAATGTGGAAGTTCAGAGATATTGCAATACGAACAAATCTTCGCATTTTTAAATGAACTGTTAAACTTGTGCTAATGCTGGATAATGGATACAGACACGGCGTGCTACAAAATCCATGCTACAGAAGATCCAATGTTTCGAAACAACGTGCCTGTGGAGAATTCTGTTGATATTGTGACCAGAAATAATTAGTAATGACGCACTGTTAGAAACAAACAAATCAGGAACCAGTTGAACGTCATATTAGAAGGAAGAATAAGGATAATCTAAGGAAACAAACACAACAAATTACAATTTACAAGAGATGCACGGACTCACATTGAACCCTCAGGGCAAAAGGAATAGGGAAATGAAGAGAAACACCTGTCGTATAAAAATGACAGCAGATATTGCAAAAGCAGGACGTAGATAGGGACAATTGGACACGTATCCCCAAAACCGTGGCTGATGGAGTGGAGGCATTGCTAAAAAGGCTTGACCAAAACAGTCAGAAAGAACGTTTCGGAGTACAGGCGGAACGATTGATGACAGATGATGTCGCCACTTCGACGCCATATAGACCAAATGTCACGGTTCCGTATTTTGGGCAACTTTTGAGCGACAGTAGAACGCTTGAGTTGTAGAAATTTCATGATGTTCCAATGCTCGACTTTATTTGTTCTGTGTCAAAAGGAAATTCCCCACACCTAACCAACCCCTGAGGAAAAAAGCTGCGAAACAACGTAAGCTCACTAAATAAGAAAACCGCACGTCGCTATATTGAAGATATGTAGAGGCAGCACGCTTCTCAACGTTAACCGCGACTGTACTAAACGTATCGGTACCACGAAAGGGGGAAAATATCGTTGTGCTAACTGAAAACAACAAACCTATAAATTGTCTGAGAACTTTAAATGATGGTGTTGCTGGAAGCGTGACAACCCGTAACTTCAGAGACGCATTTGTTAGACCAGAGGCGATAATTGCCAACTGCAAAAAGCGTTGCTTTTGTTTAAACTACAGTTGAATTGATCGTAGTCTGCGGCAGGCCAACGTCAAGACGAATAAATCAACGACTGTGAAAGAATAAAAACAACATTTGTGGTGAGTCAATCCAGGTGTGTTCTTTTATTTACGATTCCCAACCGCATACCATAGAATTGCTTTCCACTGTGGTCCATATATGTCTTATAACTGGGTGTGAACTACGTAAATGGTTATTTATTATAATAATTATAGATTACGGTGTTTAAAAAACCTTCATTTGGTGTATTTTGCGTAAAAATTAAACAATGCAAAATTGCTAACTTCTAAAATGCCTAAATGGACTGTCGCTGTTTCTACTCTTCAACAACATATTTGTCAAGGAATCGATACAATGAAAGTACGTATTTGTGTGTTAGTCAGTACCACATCTTAAATCATTGCATGGGAATCTGTCCGATATCGCATTATTTTGAAGATCTGTACACGTACCTAGCAAGCACTTTCATACAAGATACCAACATATTTACATTCAATGCTCACTCCTGCAAGACAGCCCATACAGCTTCGATCATCTAATTCTAATCTACTTTTTGTTCCCAGTTGTTAAGACTTCGTCAAAACCAAAGAACTGTTGATCTCTACATCGAGAGACAGGATTCTGGCGATGGTTGGCCCACCACCTCCAGAATACAATCATCAATGCTGATGGCTGGAGCTTCGCTGACTTCTTGGCCCCTAACCTGGGTCTTTTTCAAGCTTGTGGTCAAGACAAATTCTGAACACTCCTGAGCAAGGTGGTCTACGAGAATCTCTGGAGGTCCTATTTAGTGTGCGGTATTAGCGCTGCATCATCAACGTAGAGTATATTCCTAATCGGGATCTGTCGTACTTTGGTTTTCGCAAGCAGACGGGCCAGGTTCAGCATCTTGCCACCAGTCCTTGTATATATAAGCACACTTAAATGTCATGTTTTGTGTGTGGAGACGAAACTATCCTGTATGATTTCGAAGAGAAGAAGACTCCCTGTCACACAGTCCCATATACCACAATAACACTACTAAAGCTACCTAATGGTTCAAAGCAAAAGAACATTCAAGCGACAAACTATTAAATAACTTATTTTATAATTGCACAGGCGGACGAGTAGGCGGATGGGTACAACTGCCTACCCTACTGCCACCTTATTCAAACTGCAGCCTATCCGTTTACGCTTACGGTGTCCGTAGCGAGATTTGAATGCCCACGTCGCTGTCCCATCCTCCACAACTCACTGAATATCTTTCGTGGACGAGACGTCGCAGAGCTTAGTTGGAATCGTCAAACGATAATTGTGATGTCATAATTCTACAATATTTGTACAATATTTGTACAAGTACGAACTAAACTTCTAAAAAATCTGCAGTTTGTTCCAAATGCGACATTATATTTTTATTTATGAAGGCTTCTTTCGTAATTGTCATCGATTTTGTTGGAATTATATATATAATACCAGTCCGTGTCTAGGTGTGTGAGAATGCGTGCGTGTGTGGGTGCGTGAGTGTGTGCGTGCGTGTGTGTATATACTAAAGATGAATAATGAACAATAAAACATAATTTATCTAGGGAAAACTTGCCCTTTGGCATCCCAACTATAGGCGTAGAACGATGCGTGACACCTCAACATGAACGAGTAGCGTGCGGCTGTTGCCATGTGCGTTATAACTGACATTCGCATAGTCACAAATAACGTTTTTCGTTTTTGCTATATTTCAATGAGTTGACTTGACATAAATTGGAATAAAATGCAGAAGGGTAAGACGGCAAGAGGGGGGAGATGCATGTGCGCATGTCTTATGAGAGTTTTCTAGCTTTCAAGTTAGGGGCGTGTCCTTATAATTGTCAGGACGCCTTTCTGTGCGCCTCTGTGACAAAAGTCAATATCGCGAAACACTAATGTGTCTTCAATTAACAATGAACGTGTGTTTTCTGGTCTCTGGAGATGTTTGTTTAGAGACGCATGAAGCAATCAAAGCCCTCCACTTGCACAGATCAGCAGCTAACATCCTAATGTCGCTGTATCTTCTGATGATCAGCTGTAGATCAATGTCGACTGTCTAACGTCAGTTTACTATTGGTCATCCTCGTCTTCTCTGACCGGCTAGTGATCCTGGGTAGACAGGTCTAGTCGGTGTGAGCCTCAGGTCTGAACCAATTAGCTCACCCTACACATATCAGCATAGACACCAAGCATATCAAAGTTTTACTTACACTAAGTTCATTCGACAAATTACCCCCACTGCATGACCAAAATGTCTGGGCTGTTTGTTGTCAAGAACTTAAGACGCCAGACAGCCAGCTCGTGCACGTTTTGTTGAGAGTGAATGAGGCCGGTTCGGTTGTTTTGGCGTGCCATGCTTCACAGAGAAGAGATGGTAGAACGTTTGAGTTGTAGAAATGTCATGCTGTTCCAATGCTCGTCTTCATCTTAATTTTTTCCGTGTCAAGACGAAATTCCCCACACCTAACCAACCCCTGAGGAAAAGCTGCGAATCTACGTTAGCTCACTGAATTAGAAAACTGTTTTATTGAATATATGTACATGTATTCAAGATCAGCACGCTTTTCAACGTTCCCCGCGACTGTGCCAAACATATCGGTACCAAACAAATATCGTTTTATTAACTGAGAACAACAAAACTATAAACTGTCTGAGAACTCTTAATGATGGTGTTTCTGGAAGCGTGACAACCACTCATTTTAGCGAGACATTTGCTAGACCACAGACACGTATTGCCAACAACAAAAAGCGTTTCTTTTGTGTGAACTGCTGGTGAATTGATAGTAGTCGGCGGAACACCAACGTCAAGAGTACGAAGTAATAAAACAACGGCAGGGAAAAAGATAAAAACAAGATTTATGGGGAGTCAGTCCATATGTTTTTTATTTACGAACGCCCAAAAAGCATAACATAATTGCTTCCCATTGTGGTCCATGTATGCCATATATTCGGGTGTGAACTACTTAAATAGTTATATATCATAATAATTATATATCATGATGGGTTTAAAAAAATTCATTTGGTGTAGTTTGCGTGCGTAAAAAGTAAACCGTGCAAAATTACATGACTTAAAAATAATGTTACTCAACAAGTCCAAATCGCTAACTTCCAACATACATAAATGGAATGTCATTAGTTTATTCTTCAATTACATATCTGTCAAGAAATCGAGACAATGAAAGTCCATTTGTGTGTCTTAGTAGCTTGTGCAATAGACTCAGCCAACCACATGTACAGAACAAAATGGACTGCCATTGTTATGACTCTTCAACAGCTAAATATTTACATTTTAGACAGCACATTTCACAAACTTGTCGATGCTGCTTTTATAATATTCCTGACCTTCGTCATTTTCGCCGGCATATATATTTTGCACTTACCAAAACTATTGCAACTGCTCTTGTTAGCAGTAGACTTGACTATTCCTTTTATCATAATATTGCTCTCCATGATATCTTGAAATTTCGATGTGTGCAAAATTGTTTGGCAAAGTTACCCGATCTCCTCGTTTATCTCACTCAGTGCAACTTCTTAAATAATCGCATTGGCTCCCTCTCCGATATCACATTATTTTTAAGATCTGTACAGTTACCTATCAAGCACTTTCATCCAAGCAACCAGCATATTTGCATTCCTTGTTCTCTTCTGGTAACCAAATTGAACGACTGTTGGATAGTGACAGTGTTTAATTTGTGAAGTAAAGCTTCCAGAGGAAATATAGCACCGCAACAATGGCCGATAATAGTAATATCACAAATGGAGTTTTCTGCTCCCAGCGACAGAGATAAACTGTCAATATATATATATATATATATATATATATATATATATATATATATATATATATATATATATATATATATATATATATATATATATATATATATATATATATATATATATATATTATATATATATATATATACTGAGCTGGGAGAAGGTTGCTTGCATGTAACAACGTGTGTCGTCTTCTCCGGCCCAGGGAGAACTGCACAGACTAATTTCTAAAACTCGCTCAGGTTGTTAAACTGGGAGTGACACTGTGCATAGCGCCACCTAGTGATTAGCCAAACAAATATATAAACAGCTAAATCCACCAGGGTTACATTCTGCAAGACAGCCCAGACAGCTTCGATCATTTAATTATAATATACATTGTGTTCCCGGTGTTAAGAAAACTGTCGGAACTAGAGTTTTTTTAGTTAGTGTTAACTATGTAGGAAATATAATAACATTTCGCCTTAAACTAAAAATCCACCTGCTTAAACTTGCTGATCCTCATTGTACCAATCCAGCTGATTACAACTGGAAATGCTTGTCGATTATAAGCTGCTTAACTCATTTTGTTTTGGTGCGCTGCTGAGCTTGGGTCTCCCGTGGATTTTTGCCCAATACAATTATTTTATATATTATTACTACTATATTTACTTAGGGACAGGGTTAGGGCCAGGGATGGGTCAATTATACGGACAATATTTCAAATACCAAATAAAAAAAAATACCCAGAAAATGTATTAAAGAAATACTTTTGACGAAGTATTTCAAATAAAAATACTTTTAAATTTAGGTTTATGAAAGATAAAACTTATATAAATTCACTATTGTTTACTGACGGCACACATTATGTTGCTGCACCAGTTGACCAACAATTTAAATATAAAATGTTAAAAATAAAACGCTTTCTGCTCAAGATGAATTTATAATTCTTAACAAATTAAACAAGGTGACTGGGGTACATGTTTGATGGAACACATAATTCCACTGCTTGTCGCACACAAGGTATTCCCGACGAGTTCACGAAGCCTGGCGTGAGTCAACTAAGCGAGACTGTCATTCGACGTGTGGTCGCGAAATGGCGCCGGACATGTTCGCACATCCGTTTTATATATTACATAAATAACTATAAAATAAAACAGGTTAAATTTGTATATAATTAGTAGTCCAAGTAAAAGTGTTGAGAAAAAGTATTTCTCACATACATGTTACAAAAGTAATGTATCTCACATAACATTTATTTTTTATAATTATATTTTTTTACGAAAATACAAATAAAATACCATTTCACCCATCCTTAAGTTAGGGTTATGGCTAGTGCTATGGTTAGAGCTTTCGTATTCATTCCGAGCGAATAATAAAATGTTCTTGATACTCAGTGTTGTTGAAGACTGCCAACACTCTGATCGTCTTGCAGCCCGCAAGGAACGATGCAGAATTGGCCCACCGAAGAGGGGTCGGGTCATCTGTGAAAAAGCTCCATTTGATATTGAGGTGGTGGCATATGCTGGGCGACTGCACTGCAATGAACTCATGTAGTGACCTGAGGTATATGTCATTGTCCTTTCAATTGCTTTTGTGGCTTTTGCTTTTCTGGAAAGGTTGGTTTTGAGGGATCTTTCTGAGTTGCCGTCTGCCATTTTCGTCGCAAGAGGTTCGTCGGACATTCTGGCAATGACTGTACGAACAACGACTACATATTGTGAGACACTGTGCTGCGTGAGCTGTATGATAAACGTGTTCAGTGTATCCTACTTAGTGCTAGAATTATATATATATATATATATATATATATATATATATATATATATATATATATATATATATATATATATATCTTTGATTGAGTGTGCAATGAGTGCACAGTCATCAGCAAACAGCAGGTCTCGGAGAAGAAATAGTTCGGTAATCTTGGTCTTGGATTTCAGGCGCTGTAGATTGAATATGTCTTTCCGATGGTGCGAAATTGAATGTAAACGCCTAGATCGTTATTGCGGAAAGCATATTGGAGCATGAAGGAAAGTATAATTGAGAACAGCATTGGCACCATCACGCAACCCTGTTTGGTGACATTTGATACAATAAACGCAACTGATTATGTCCCTTGGTCTTGCACTCTGGCCATCGGGCCATCGTGGAAGGACCGTATTACGTCAACGAACGTGTATGGACAGCCAACTTTTTGCTAACAGTTTCCAGAGCCCTGTTCTGTTGACTGAATCAAAAGCCTTGGTAAGGTTTTGTTCGCGACACTTTCATGTCAGTAGTACCACGCCCTGCCCGGAAGTCACATTGACTCTCTGGTAGGACATTGTCGGCTATATGGTATGACAGCCGATTTAACATAATCCGGGCGAGTATTTTGCCAGCTATGCATAGTAGGGATATGCCAAGGTGGTTGGCGCAGATGGCTCTGTCACACTTTCGCTTGTAGATATGTACAAGCGATGCGTCTTTGAAGTCCTGCGGGACGGATCTGCTGTCCCAGATGATGGTGAAGAGTTGCACAATTCGTTTAGTGAGGTTTATTCCGTATTTGTGTATTTCTGCAGCAATTGTATCTGAACCCGCAGCTGTTCCACTTTTCAGTCTTTATCGCTTTACATGCAGTGGCACAAAAGGTTTGTAATATGCATGTATCATCCAGGGGGCATATATATATATATATATATATATATATATATATATATATATATATATATATATGCACAACAAGTGTCCCCAATTTTAGGTTCGCTTAGCAACACCCACACGGAGCCTGTGTCATCATTGACGTTAACACATATACGTATATATGTTAAACATAGGCGCGTTTGTATGATTAAATCAGTGTTTCAGATAACTATATTAATGTGGAGTTTTGTTTTGAACGTTGCATCAAATAGATCAGATTGTTCATTACATCATTAACGTTACAGTGCAATAATATTATATATATTATATTTGTAACGATACATGTTATTATAGGCAATATGTGTTGTATGTTGCAGTGGAGTCGTTTTTGCTTGGTGTGTCCTGCTCTTTGGCATGGTCGCACTATTGATCAATGTTGCATAGTATTATAAATATATGCATTGGAAACATCACAGCACAATCAGGTATATATATATATATATATATATATATATATATATATATATATAGAGAGAGAGAGAGAGAGAGATATATATATATATATATATATATATATACTACGTTTGGAGTATTGTATAGAAGCATGGAGGGCGTATCGTAAGAAGGACATAAACAAGCTAAAAAGAATACAACGAAGAGCAACTAAAATGACTCCAGAATTAACAGACCTTAGTTATGAAATCCACTTTTTACAATGTGGGTTGACAAAACTAGAGACCAGACGACTAAGAGGAGACCAAATAGAAGACTTCGTGTTTAAAATAGTGAACGGTTATGAGGATGTTGATAGGAATATGTTCTTCAAACTTAAAGAAGTAAAACCAGCTGCACAAAGGAGCATTAGTTAAGGAACAGTAGGTTGGACATGAGAAAGTACTCTTTCTCACAGAGGGTGATAAATGAATTAAACAAACTTCCGAATGAGTGTGTTAATGCTAGTAGTATGAATATGTTTAAAAATAGAATTGACATATATATGTTAAGGGCGGGCTACACATAGATGATATAATTGTTGGACTCTTGATAAGCCAATGGCTTCCTTGTCCACATGCCATCTGGAACTTGTTGTTTGGGATGGCAATCTTGTTAAATCTTGTATCGGCCGTCACTGTGCTCACTCGCTCTCACTCTAGCACAGAGATGAGCAATGAGAACTCCCGCGGCTCCATATCTGTTGCTTTGTCGATCCACACTGTTGCTTCAGTTCGTCAGCTTTTGTTATGCATCGATCAGTAGCCGAGGTATTCTAGTTAGCGGCCTGCAGCGTTAGTCAAAAATGGTATTTGTCGTTCTGCAAATTCGGCGAAGGCCCGGGTCACGGGTACATTTGCTATATGTTGCAGTATATATTTGAGACTATTTCGAATACACGAAAGACGCCCATTCGCATTATAGTCATGGCGGTTAGGTCACTACTTGGCGCTCAAATGTTCGCGATTTTGAGCCGGTGACAATATGACCCCCTTGCATTTCCCTGAAAGCTGTGTTACCATGGCATTTGTTTTTTACCATTATTTATATGTTTGCATTCTTGGAATGTTTCGCTTATTGTACAACAAAATATAACGCAATTTACAAAGATAAATTAAACATTGTTTTCGTTAAGAAACCTTTTTTGTTGGACAAACTAGTGTCCGGAATGATTATTTACTGAAATGGTCGGTGGCAGTACCGATCTGGTTATCCGGTGTAAAAAGGTTGTTAGTCCAGCATTCCATCGAATCACATTCTGTGTGGCCTTTGCATCCACCACAAGCTTCACCACAATATACTCATAGTGTCATGAGGCACAGCTGAACTTTGTTGCAACCGTCTGTCACATCGTTGTAACGGCACCCCACTGTCTAATGTGATCGCAGCTGCCACGCCACCGCACCAATTATTGGTGGAATTAGCCCTGCAACACCTACATTATGGCGCAGTAAATGCGTAAGGAAGTAAAATGATTTAATGTCATGCGCAGAATAACGCCCGTCCCCGGCAATTAAACATCACCATAGCCATCACAATGTTAATTTAGTCACAGCGATCACAGTTTTACACAAATACACATAAACATGGACTACCACGTAGAAATTAAACGTGGCCACATCCATCAATAATGTTACTGTCGACACAGCCATCGATGAACTAAGGTGAATCTGCATTGTGTAGCTAGCGAGTACGCGCTAATGACTGTCGAAGGAACAAATACTGCTCTATTAAACTGGGCCACATACTGCCCACATAAACTCGGCCACACATCGCACACGTAGATTGGGCCACGTACAGCGCAAACTAGGCCGCATATTGTGCAAACTAGGCCGCATATTGTGCCCATTATCTAGGCTACACACTGGGCACATAAGTTGTGCCACGCACTGCGCTCACGAAAAACGCCACATACAGTGGCCTTGTCTGGAAAACGTTACAACACTTTTTAAAGAAAAACAAATGGATCTGCCAATTTAGCGACATGCTAAAATTGTGCAATATGTAATGTTTGTTATATTTAAATTCGTGTTCACCTAATGTGATTGTTAACGGAAAGTCCAGAACCATCTGGTGATACAGACGTATTTAGTTGCAGTATATATTTGAGACTATTTCGAGTACACGAAAGGCGCCCATGCGCATTATAGTCATGGCGGTTGGGTCACTACTTGGCGCTCAAATGTTCGCGATATTGAGCCGATGACAATATGACCCCCTGATATTTCCCTGAAAGTTGTGTTACCACAATATTTGTTTTATTTTTATTCTTTTTGGTGCATAACATGTCATGGTCAGTCGATATTTTGACACATTTAAGATCATTTCTAGCGAAAATCGGAGTTTCTTATAAATTTCCTACACGCAGGTTCCAATGTACCCGGGGGATATCGGAGTCCCTGTTTTAACCACCGGGCATCTATTCAAATGAGCGCCAAACATAAATTAATAAAGGTATTTTGAATATGTTTGGCTTTGGAGGCAGTTGAGATAACATTCCTTTTGATGCATATATTTAAAGGTTTCAAAAATACAAGGAGGGGAAATAATCACTATTGTTTTTATGCTAGTATATGGCTAACACCATACACTATTTACAACACCACGTAATATGAATTGACCTTTACGTAAGGTTAATATGCACCGTATTCTGCAAGAACATGTATGACAAAACTACAGTCACGATATGTTGGCGTTCCTTGTTTGAGTAGCTCCACTATAACACTGACACTGTAATGACGCGGAGTAATATTGTTCAGGGTAACAAAATAGTATGCTAGCCTCAGCCTCCCAGGCCATGTAATGCTAATCTCATTAAAAAAAAAATAACGTCAGTGATAAAACATCAAATCAAGGCTTAACCCGTTAAGTGTTGTTGTCATATGGCTACAAAATAGGCTACAAAATAGTTCATTACAAAATTAAGTAATGACAGTATGCCTTTATCGTGCCTCGTAGCCATATGGATGCATATTACGTACCACAATAAATAAATGCTGCCATCTGCTGGCTAATATGGTACTACGTTGTGGTTGCCATGTTGAAACAACCGCAGTTAAGCGTGCTAATTCTACGCCATGTTCCTAATTGAAATAATCCCTTTCACACAAGTTACACGTTTATACCATAGCACGCCTGTTGCAATCGAATTGGCAGGCGGACGTGTTGACTGCACAAAGGAGTCTACCATCGATGTATTATATGAACATTAATACGTAGACTGCACTAGTAGTCATACATACTAGAAATAGCTGTAGTTCAAGTTTATCACAGCAAACAACCTCCGCCATCTTGAAGCCACGTCCACACACTCGCGAACAATGACAGTGAGTGGACGTTACAACAACAGGGCACGAATAGCAATTTCGCATAATAGTATCGCGCAACACCAATGCATATTATGCTAGTCCTCTTAGATGCTTTGCACCACGGACACCAATCTCAGAGTTTCCTCTACGATCCCAGCACACATGTAAACACGTACACAATTAATACACGAATTCATGTTTCGAGTAATTTACATACAACTGATGTTAAACTTACTGGTCTCTAATTTTCTGGCTTCTTCCTCGATTCCTTCTTAAATAGCGGCGTAATGTTTGCTTCTTTCCATTCTGAAGGAACTATTCCTTCTTCCATTGACAAGTTAAACAAATTTGCAATTGGTGTACTAATTTGCTTAACAATTTCTTTAAGCACTTTTGGTGGTATCCCATCAACCCCATGTTATTTATTATCTTTCATCTTCGTAATTTTCTTTGCTTTTATTTCAGGAGTTACACATAACTGCCCTAAATGGTCTGATTTATTGCATCACAATTAGTAAATGGAACTGAAAGTGAGTTGATATTTTCTGTGGTAAAAACTGAGCTGAAATACTCATTCAGGACCTCTGCCATTTGAAACCCGTCTGAACTTATGTTTCCACTGTTGTTTTCCAGTGGTCCGACCTTATCTCGAACTTTCTGTTTACTCCTTACATCAGCAAATAAACTCTTGCTGTCATTTTTTATGTTGCCTGCCAATTTTTTCAAAGGTTATTTTAGATTTTCTAATTTCAGTTGTAGCTAGGTTAAGAGCCTCTTTGTAATTTGCGTAGAATTCATACTTTCTGGTACTCTCCACATAAACCCTCCACACGTTTTGTTTAAATATTTATTTTCTAATATCTTCTTTTGACAAGTGTTTCTTTCTAGACCGTTTTCCTTGTTTTTGCAAGGGAATACATTTATCGCTGATACTCTCAATTTCATAATTTGGAATATTCCAACATTAAATTGCGGTCTTATTCATCAGCATGTTATTCCAGTCTAGCTTTGATAAGTATTTTTAACTTTATGTTTACCTTTGTGGAATTTTCTCCTATACGTTTTTTTATTTTTACTTTCTGATTTTACATTGATGTACAAATGTATTTGGTTGGGATAACTGTTACCCAATGGTTCAAGAATATTTACATTGTCCACACATTCTTTTGTGATGGCAAAACTATATTTAATATATTATCTCCCCTGGTTGGTTCTAGCACGTGCTGAGTAAGGAAACTATCCTGAATAAAAAATATAAATCGTTGGTCCTCACCCCCTGTACTGTCTAGAGGTTTCCCTTGTATGTGTTCACGGTTAAAATCTCCCATTATGATGCATTCCCCTTTACTAACTTCCTTTACAGCATTTTGCATTTTTGTGTTATCCTCTTCGTTTATGTTTGGACTTCGGTAAACTAATCCAATAGTTAATTTTTAATTTACCGATACTATTTTGCGCCAAACAGCCATTTTACCATCTTCTTCGTCTTCTTCGTCTTCTTCATGTGTGTGTGTGTGTGTGTGTGTGTGTGTGTGTGTGTGTGTGTGTGTGTGTGTGTGTGTGTGTGTGTGTGTGTGTGTGTGTGTGTGTGTGTGTGTGTGCGTGCGTGTGTGTGTATATATATATATATATATATATATATATATATATATATATATATATATATATATGTGTGTGTGTGTGTGTGTGTGTGTGTGTGTGTGTGTGTGTGTGTGTGTGTGTGTGTGTGTGTGTGTGTGTGTGTGTGTGTGTGTGTGTGTGTGTGTGTGTGTGTGTGTGTGTGTGTGTGTGTGTGTGTGTGTGTGTGTGTGTGTGTGTGTGTGCGTGTATGTGTGTGTGAATCCATAACACTATGACACGCAGGAGACAATTACTAAATTAATTTTGCGAAAAAAACAAACCTACCTAGTATCCACTGCAACATGCTGGCTTGTTTTTGCAGTTTTTGTATGTAGCTTTTGTGAAATCATCAGACAAACTATTACATTACTTAATGTTTGTTCAAACATTTGAGGAAGCAGCTTTAACAATAGCAATGCAATATGAGGAACATGTGCAACAAATATGCAGTGTGATAGAAACGAGTAGTTAGTTACTCTAAACGTCTAGAGCACATCAGCACCTTCTGCAAACAAGTGTGTATTTTATATTTATATACGTAGTTAAATTTAACACTAAGCTGTTATTGTGCCTAAGGCATATCACAATGATCTACCGGATAGTTTGTTATTCACTAGTTAACCATAGATAAGAATCACGCTTATGTTCACGACGTTTCCAACGTTATTGCTTATTTATACATGCATTGTGCGTGTTGCAAATGGTGTTTTTATAATGGACGTTGTGTGTTTGTTGAAATAAATTACTGATTGATTGAATGCCCACTGCAAGAAACAACTAGGAAACAAGAAAGCACAAATATTGTGATGCTGGTATCGGGAGTAACTAAACAGCTAGACAGATTTCAGGCGAAACCTGTTGTCAGATAAATGGTGACACTCGATCGAATTCGGAATCGGAATCTTATAGGTCGATTAAACAATAAAACGTTGGCGCATTATGCTCCAGTTGGACCGAAGAGGACTGAGCGAGAGTGAACTAAGCTATGAAAATACTGTCAAGCAAGTATCTTCTACAATATTTTTCGGTGTCACTATTGATAACAAACTTAATTGGGCTGAACGTATTAACCAAGTTAAATGTAAAATCTCAAAAGGTGTTCTCAGCAAAGCCAAAACAGTATTAACTAGACCATGCTTGGTCACTTTGCATTACTCGTTTCTATTCCCATATCTGACCTATTGTACGGAAATGTGAGGAAGTGCATTTGATTCAAATTGTTCTAGTATTGCAAAGGTTAAGATAAAACCGCAAGAATGCTTGTCTCAGCTAATATTTCAGCCCATACAAAGCTTATTTTTAAATTGCTAAATATATTAACGCTTAGACAACTTTATCTACTGAATACAAATGTTTACGTACAAATACAGTGGTATTATTCCTTCTATTTTTACAGTATGTTTAAATATAACAAATATGTTCACAGTTACAATACAAGACAATCTACACAAATACAAATGTATGGCAACTTTAGAAATACGCCTGCGTTCTATAAGAATCAAAGGTGCTACAATTTGGAATTATTTTAACACAACACTAGAATTGATTAGATATTCAATAATGCACTACAAATGTATATTAAAACAATTATATTACATAATGTTGTTAATCTGTAACACAATCACGATTAGTTTTCTACACCTGCACTAAGATATGTGAATATATATTGAAATATATACTAAGGGTCATAACATAGGATAGGATTTCACCCTGATTTGTTCTGTACGTATAAAGAGTTACAATAAATTTTAATTGAACTGAAATCAAAACATGTTTGTATTCGATGTGGACACATTGAAGAATTAATGCTATTTTTTTCGACATGGTGCAACATTCTTTTTTAGAAAGTTACTTTGAATAGTTTAACTTAAGCTGAGTCTGTCTATAACTGTTTTACAAACTAATATGGTTTAATAAACTATCTTGATTGATTCATCGATCCTCATTAGATCGTGTTATCAATCTTTCTAGGTGAACCACATTAAACAATAATAAAAACACACCCGTTCAACTAAATTTGTACAGCTACCAACAATAATTGCATTTTATATTGAAATATGAAACAATTATCGCGATGTTATCGACTGGTGTAAAACAATTGTTGAGAAAGTTATTTTGAGTGAACTATCTGTTACAATACAAAAGTCCCTGAACACAACTTACACAATCGTATTTTTGGCCTGAAAATCAACACACAAAAAAGAGAGAGTTGCAGTCATGTGTTTTAATGACCCAAAACCAGTAACATGTATTTTCAAACAAAGCGAATACGCAGGTGCGCTTTTGTTCGAGCGTGCGTGCGTGCATATATTTGCACGCAAGCACCCATTGAAAGTGCCTTCAGTTATGTTTCTGAAATGTTCAACAAACATCAGGACTGCTCAACTTAAAAACAAGTTTCAATAGCTTGTATATCCTTTATATATTGAACTCAAACACAATGCTATGGAAATAAGTAAACTTTGACATGTAAATAATAACTTACATAGAAATATACAACAAAAACAATCGTATTTGACTTAACAGAAACAACCAGCTTAGCTAACATTCAGATAACGGACTGTTCTGGGCACTGAACACTTTTCGACACAAGCAAAACAAAAAATCGTCCAGCGTGTGTGTGTGTGTGTGTGTGTGTGTGTGTGTGTGTGTGTGTGTGTGTGTGTGTGTGTGTGTGTGTGTGTGTGTGTGTGTGTGTGTGTGTGTGTGTGTGTGTGTGTGTGTGTGTGTTTGTGTGTGTGTGTGTGTGTGTGTGTGTGTGTGTGTGTGTGTGTGTGTGTGTGTGTGTGTGTGTGTGTGTGTGTGTGTGTGTGTGTGTGTGTGTGTGTGTGTGAGTTGGTGCGGGCGTATGATGCTCGCGCACGCGTGTCTGTGTGTGTGTGTGTGTTTGTGTGTGTGTGTGTGTGTGTGTGTGTGTGTGTGTGTGTGTGTGTGTGTGTGTGTGTGTGTGTGTGTATGTATGTGTGTGTTTGTATGTTTGTTTGACAAGAAAGTGTTTGTGCTAGTTTTCAGGGGTGTGTAATGACATTAGTCACAGGAAAGCACTGGGATTAGCAAAAACATAGAAAAGAAATATCGCTACAACATATATGTATAATTTGTGTTACGCCATATTATATGGCTGGTGGGTTTCTACTCGACGACATTATAATATACTAGCCGTCTACGTAGGAGAGCGTTCACGTCGGTTTTTATACTTATTTGGAGGTGTCGTGCGTGTACTGTTCGTTCGTGCCCGCGGATGCTTGTGATTGACGATACTTTGTCGTCGTGCTTGTGTGTGTGTGTGTGTGTGTGTTTGTGTGTTTGTTTGACTAGAAAGTGTTTGTGCTAGTTTTCAGGGGTGTGTAATGACATTAGTCACAGGAAAGCACTGGGATTAGCAAAAAACGATTATTTTATTTAGTCATCAAAATATATTATATATGTTTCAAATGACAGGTAGTTATATCGTCAACAGCTGCGACTTTTTAGGCAATGTGTATGAATATTTTGAATAAATATAATCAACTTCTAGACATATCAGACGACTAGATCAATAGAAATATGTTTTTCTCACTCAAGAAGGATAGCAGAACTAGAGGACATGAGGTAAAATTAGTAAAGGATCAATGTAGATTGGACATCAGGAAGCACTCGTTCTCACAGAGGACAATAAATGAATGGAACAAATTGTCTACAGATTGTGTAACTGCTAGCAGCGTGAATATGTTTAAAAACAAGGTTGACACATATCTCAGGAGGGCGGGTTATAAGTAGATGAACATTGTTGGACTCTCGATAAGCCAATGGCTTCCTTGTCCACTTGCCATCTGGGCCTTTGGCTTGGATGGCAAATCTTGTTAAATCTTGTTAAACATCAGGAAAACAATATTTTTTTCAAATTAGAAATTAGACAATTAACTATATTGTGTTATAATATATGATCTTTATAAACTGACTAAACGCAAAAAAAAAACAATAAAAAAATACTAATTAATTTATATTAAGATAAAATACTATTAATAATTATAATAATAATCTAGGTCATTAACGCTTTATTGACGTGTAAACTATATCATTCGCGACTATATGTATTATGATGTTGACAATTATAACGGTTAGGTATGTCACAGTTGTATACATAATTAGAAAGAACGTATTAATTTACGTAGTAATGAACAGTGTTCTACCAGAGAGCCAATGTGGCTTCCGGGCAGGGCGTGGTACTTCTGACATGAAAGTGTCGCGAACAAAACCTTACCAAGGCTTTTGACTTAGTCAACAGAACAGGGCTCTGGAAACTGTTAGCAAAAGTTGGCTCTCCAGACCCGTTCGTTGACGTAGTACGGTCGTTCCACGATGGCATGATGGCCAGAGTGCAAAACCAAGGGACATAATCAGATGCGTTTACTGTATCTGAGAATACGTTGTCCGAAAATGCAATGATTGAAGATGACATCTCTGCCCGTCTTGGAAAGGCAGACTAACCAAGTGCCTCTGGAATGAACGTGGCGTGTGCCTGAGCACGAAAATCAACGTATATTTTGCCGTCGTACTTACAACCCTGCTCTACGGATGTGAGACATGGAACCCATACCGGCGAAATATCAGACGACTAGATCAGTTTCACATGCGCTGCTTACGACATATAGCAGGCATCAAATGGCAAGATGTGGTGCCAAACACTGAAATACTAGAACAATGCGGAACATGGGGAATCGAGTTCCACACCAAGCGAGCACAATTAAGATGGTCAGGTCACCTGGTCCCAAGGATTGATGAGAGCGTACCCAAGGCGCTGTTTTATGTTTTAATGACCTATTCAAATGCCCTTGTTACCAAATGCCGTTCGTGGAACATCAAAGCTTAATTAAGTGACCTTCATTATGGAATAATATTAACTGTTTTCAAAAGCATGTACCATGCGGTACTGTCGCTATTGAAATATTTATTTCAGTATTAATAATAAACTAGCATGACTTGTTCACAATGAATGTGTCTCCTGCGTGTTACAACTTGGTGAAAGATGTTTATGAAAAAAGACAAACGCACACACACACTCACACACACAAACACAAACACAAACACAAACACACACACACACCCACGCACGCACGCACGCACGCACGCACGCACGCACGCACGCACGCACGCACGCACACACACACACACACACACACAGACACACACACACACGCGTGCGCGAGCATCATACGCCCGCACCAACACACCTACACACACACACACACACACACACACACACACACACACACACACACACACACACACACACACACACACACACACACACACACACACGCACGCACGCACGCACGCGCACGCACGCACACACACGCACATATCATAAGCACGGTATCGGAGTTGGAACAGGTCTCGCTCACTGAGCTTTCGACGTGGGTGGTCTTCGGCGAGCTCGCGTTACGATGTCAATTGTGAAAAGCACGTTGATGGTCCCGACTAGGCAGCTTTCAACGTCAAAATAGGAGCGTCGCTGGGCCGACGGCTACAGACGTGTTGTTCACGACGACAAAGACGGCGGTGTCGTCAATCACATGCATCTGCCGGCACGAACGAACTGTACACGCACGACACCTCCAAATAAGTATAAAAACCGACGTGAACGCTCTCCTACGTAGATGGCTAGTATATTAAAATTTCGTCGAGTAGAAACCCACCAGCCATATAATATCGCGTAACACAATCATATACATATATGTTGTAGCGATATTTATTTTTTATGTTTGCTTAAGTATGACGCACTTAACAGAGTTGATAAAAAGTGCTTGGAATTATTTGATGTAAACGAAGCAGACAACCGCTGCGAACTTACAAAACGCTTCTGAAATACCGTCTGTTTCGAGTTTTCCCTTTTAAAAGCACGTTAGAGGAACAAAGCTTTATAATTTCGTACAACGAAATAGGCGTCTTTCTCACGTTGTCAGAAAACAGTTTTTTTATTTGTTGTATTGGATGGTGTGCTGATGATGGGGGGCCGACTACCTAAGAAAGCAGACGCAATAAAACAGCCAGGCAGTAAGAAAAGGGGTAGACCGTAAGTGAGATGGGAGGTCTGCGCAAAGAGGGATGTGAGGAATGCGGAGACGGACAAGTGGACGCTGCTAGGGAGGAGTGGAAAGGGATAACAGCTGAGGCAATACAGCAATACATGCACTAGCCTCGTCTTTTTATAAAGGGAGAATCGAGCAAAAACACAATATAGCTAATCCTTAGACTGTCATACATAACGTAGTCCCTAGTAGAGAACATACACATGCTTCACGGAACATTTCTAGATGTCGCATTCATATGGATTATCATTGCTTTGTTTTCACGGAGCTTGATTTAATTTGGAGGTGTCCTGACGGTAATTTGCGTTCGGAGGTATGTGTCTATGCGCATGGTATGTGTGTGTGTGTGTGTGTGTGTGTGTGTGTGTGTGTTTGTTTGTTTGTTTGTTTGTTTGTTTGTTTGTTTGTTTGTTTGTTTGTTTGTTTGTTTGTTTGTATCTGCCATTGCGTGTGCGTGTGTGTATACGCGTGCGTGTGCGTGTGCGAGTATGTGTGCGTTATCGTGTACGTGTGTGTGATTGTGTGTTTGTTTTCACAATGGAGCTACATTGCGACGCGGTTTTCAGTGGTTATGAATGTGACATTCTTGTGCTGGTGCCCGACCACTCCAATGAGATGTCGACGTCAGCAACGTCCGTAATGTAGATAGCGTAACAGCGGCGGCAGCTACTAAACAGTTGTGTCGGCGGGGGTGGGGTTGCATGCGTGCGTGCGTGTGCTTTAGGATGAGTATATGAACGTGATGTAGCATATAATGCGAGCTATGCATGACACCTAACATTTTAATGGATTTAACTGTCATGTAATGGGTACAACAAGGTGCGGAATAACATCGCAGGAAATACGCCCGTATACATTTATTAGAAATAGCCCGTAACGAGGAGTACATAGCCTCGTAGACACAATTTCTATCGCAGCAGCTCAGTTTGGGTTAACTATGTGAAGCCTGTCGTAGGAAAGAATATATAAAGCAAATAACCACTGACTCGGTGAACGCAACCAGTCACTGTATATCAGTTTAAAAACACACGTGAACGCTGGCTTGCATATTATCATTTCGACAAGTAGAAATCCACCAGCCATATACTATTGCGTGACACAATCACGTACATATATGTTGCATCTATATTTTTTCCTATGTATGACGCACTTCAGAGAGTTGACAAAATATGCTTGGAATTACTTGATGTACTCTAAGCAGGCAACCGTTGAGAACATACAAAAACGCTTCTGAAATACCGTCTGTTTCGTGGTTTTTTCTCTTTTACAAGCAGGTTAGGAGAACAAAGCGGTAGAATTGGTTACAACGAAATAGGCGTCTTTATCAAGTTGTCAGAAACCAGGGTTTTTCTTTGAAATGTGTGATGTAATGGATGGTGTGCTGATTGTGGTGGGGCCGACTACCTAAGCAAACAGATGCGATGAAACCGCCAAGCCGTAGGGAAAGGGGCAGACTGTAAATGAGATGGGAGGTCTGCGCAAAGAGGGATGTGAGAATTGCGGAGGAGGAAGATGACAAGTGTACGCTGCTAGGGAGAAGTGGAAAGGGATAACAGCTGAGGCAGTGCATCATTTCATGCACTAGCCTCGTCTCTTTATAAAGGGATAATCGAGCAAAAACACAATATAGCTAATTATAAGACTGTCATACATAACGTAGTCCCCAGTAGAGAAAATACATATGCTTTGCGGAACATTTTTATATATCGCATTCATATAGATTACCATTTTTTGTTTTCACGGAGCTTGATGTAATTTGGAGGTGTCGTGAAGGTACGTTGCGTTCGTGCGTGTGTGACTATGCGTATGATGTGTGTATGTGTGTGAGTGTGTGTGTGTGTGTGTGTGTGTGCGTGTGCGTGTGCGTGTGCGTGTGCGTGTGCGTGTGCGTGTGCGTGTGCGTGTGCGTGTGCGTGTGCGTGTGCGTGTGCGTGTGCGTGTGCGTGTGCGTGTGCGTGTGCGTGTGCGTGTGCGTGTGCGTGTGCGTGTGCGTGTGCGTGTGCGTGTGCGTGTGCGTGTGCGTGTGCGTGTGCGTGTGCGTGTGCGTGTGCGTGTGCGTGTGCGTGTGCGTGTGCGTGTGCGTGTGCGTGTGCGTGTGCGTGTGCGTGTGCGTGTGCGTGTGCGTGTGCGTGTGCGTGTGCGTGTGCGTGTGCGTGTGCGTGTGCGTGTGCGTGTGCGTGTGCGTGTGCGTGTGCGTGTGCGTGTGCGTGTGCGTGTGCGTGTGCGAGTGCGTGTGCGAGTGCGCGTGCGTGTGCGTGTTTCTGTTTGTATTCACAATGGAGCTACATTGCGACGCGGTGTTTGGTGGTTATGAATCTGACGTTCTTGGGCTGCTAACCCACAACTCCAGTATGATGTCGACGTCAACTGCGACAGTAAAGTAGGCAGCGATTTATTATCGTCCGAAACCGAGTACGACACAGCAACGTGACAGCGACGGCAGCTGCTAAGCGTTTGTGTCGGGGGTGGGGGGGGGGGGTTGCGTACATGGGTGTGTGCGTGCGTGCGTGCGTGCGTGCGTGCGTGCGTGCGTGCGTGCGTGCGTGCGTGCGTGCGTGCGTGTATACATGTGTGCGCGTTTGCGATGTGGCATATAATGCGAGCATTGCATGATACATAACATTTTAATTAATTTAACTCTGATGTGATGGGTGCAAAAAAGTGTGGAACAACAGCGCAAGAAATACGCCCGTATGCCTGTATTAGGATAGCCCGTGACACGACGTACACAGCTTCGTAGACACAATTTGTAGCGATGCAGCTCATTAGGGTTAATTACGTGAAGACTGTCGTAAGCAATAGTAGATAAAGCACATTTTCCACTGACTATGTGAACGCAGTCAGTCACCGAAGATAAGTATAAAAACCGTCGTGACCGCTCTCCTACGTAGGTATCTTGTTAATTATAATTTCGTCGAGTAGAAATCAGTCATATATTATTGCGTGACACAAGCGTATGTACATATGTTGTAGTCATATTTTTTTGCAAGTTTGCTTAACTATGACGCACTTAACATAGATGATTAAATGCGCTTGGGATTACTTGATGTACTCGAAGCAGGCAACCGCTGAGAACATACAAAAACGCTTGCGACATGTCATCTGTTTCGTGTTGTTTTGTCTTTTACAAACACGTTACGGGAACAAAACGGTAGAATTTATTAAACGAAATAGGCATATATATCAAATTGTCAAACAACAGGGTTTTTTCTTTAAACATTATAATGCAGTGGATGGTGTGCTGTTGGTGGACCTCCGGCTACCTAAGAAAACATATCCGATGAATCAGCCAGAAGTAAAGAGGGATGCGATGAATCAGTCAGAAGTAAAGAGGGATGCGATGAATCAGCCAGAAGTAAAGAGGGATGCGATGAATCAGTCAGAAGTAAAGAGGGACGCGAGGAATCAGTCAGAAGTAAAGAGGGATGCGATGAATCAGTCAGAAGTAAAGAGGGATGCGATGAATCAGCCAGAAGTAAAGAGGGATGCGATGAATCAGTCAGAAGTAAAGAGGGACGCGAGGAATCAGTCAGAAGTAAAGAGGGATGCGATGAATCAGTCAGAAGTAAAGAGGGACGCGAGGAATCAGCCAGAAGTAAAGAGGGATGCGATGAATCAGTCAGAAGTAAAGAGGGATGCGATGAATCAGTCTGAAGTAAAGAGGGACGCGAGGAATCAGTCAGAAGTAAAGAGGGATGCGAGGAAAGCGGACGAGGTCGACAAGTGGACGCTGCTAGGGAGAAGTGGACAGGGATAACAGCTGAGGCAGCACTACATGTATTAGCCTCGTGTCTTTATGAAGGGAGAAACGAGCAAGAACACAATATAACTAATTATAAGACTGTCATACATAACGTAGTCCCCAGTAGATAACATACACATGCTTCGCGGAACATTTCTATATATCGCTTTCATATGGGTTATCATTGTTTTGTTTTCACGGAGCTTGATTTAATTTGGAGGTGTCGTGACGGTACTTTGCGTTCGGGCGTGTGTGTCTACGCGTATGGTATGTGTGCGTGTATGCGTGTGCGTTGGCGAATGCGTGTGCGTGTGTGTGCGTCTGTGTGTGTGAGTGTGTCTGTATTCACAATGGAGCTACATTGCGACGCGGTTTTCAGTGATTGTGAATGTGACATTATTGGGCTGGTTCCCGACAACTCTAGTGTGATGTCGACGTCAGCAGCGTCCGAAGTGTAGACAATGATTTATTATCATCCGAAACCTAGTCCGATAAATCAACGTGTCAGGGACGGCAGCTGCTAAACATTTGTGTCGGTGGGGGGTTGCATGCGTGCGTTCGAGGGTGAATTCGCGTGTGTGGGTATGTGCGTGTGTGTGTGCGTATGTGCGTGTGTGTGCACGCGTGTGTGTGTGTGTATGCGTGCGCGGATTTAACTGTCATGTAATGGGTGCACAAAAATGTGGAATAACAGCGCAGGTAATACGCCCGTATGCATTTACAAAAAAAGCCCATGACTAAGCGTCCATAACCTCCTAGACACAGTTTGTAGCGCATCAGCTCAGTTGGGTTAATTATTTGAAACTTTCGTAAATATATGTTGTATCGATATTTATTGTGTATGTTTTCCTATGTATGACGCACTTACCAGAATTGATAAAATGCTCTTGAATTAGTTGATGTACAGGAAGCAGGCAACCTCTGAGAACATACAAAATGCTTATGAAATACCACCAGTTTCGTGTTGTTTTTTTTACAAGCACGTTAGCGGAACATAGCGGTAGAATTCGTTATAGCGAAATAGGCGTCTTTCTTAAGTTGTCAGACCACAGAGTTTTTTTCTTTAAAAAGTGTTGTGCAATGATGGTGTGCTATCGAACTATTTTGTTAGCCTAAACAAAATTAATCCTAACCACTGATTCACCATTGGCCGTAGGCAGATTTTTCATTATACAGATGGTGTCGACAGAAGTTGTATTTTGTGCGTTTATTTTAAACCTGTGTTGTTGTGTCGGTGTTTACACTAGTTTTAAAAGCGACGAACTATTCTACGACTAATTAACTGCGTGAGGAATTTCACGACATAGACTATGACATATGAATATATTTTTTCGAGATTGCCTACGACTAAGTAATTGATTTAATTTTGATTTATAACCTTTGGCTTTATTGTTCATAACATCGACGTTGGCCATATATGTATGACGTCGTCGGATTCTGAATAGTTTAATGCTGGGGCATAGACCATAGCCACGTTTGTTGTTATTGTTGTTGTACTGACACCGTGTTCTAACGTCTGATCATTCGGTCCGGTTTGTGAATTTATTAACACGAGAACGATAACGCAGCATCCGTCATTGCCTTGGCGTGACGCAGCCGTGACCTCAATTCATGAACCTCAGTGAATGTAAAACACTTAAAGCGAATAAACGTTCTGATTGAGTAAGCGTTTGAAATTGATGGTAACACCGAGTTCACACAAAATGTGTCCGTGAAACCGGCTATGTCTAGGCGCAAAACACGGTTTGAATGTGTCGTTAGAGCTATCGTTAGATGGCACCACTTAACAGACACGTCTATTAATATCGAAGTTGTAATCACTAGAGGGCGAGTACGTGGAATGTCAACGGATTGTTTGTAAATAACAATACTATTTAAAACATGCTTATTTCCGACAAATAAGTCCACATACATATATAAATTCAAAGTAAGTATATACATATATACACATGTCGTGCATTAAACATACATGCAAACTAACAGTGTACAATTACTTATTAAATTAATTAATCATCGGACTTCTGTAACATATGAAAGTGTGAAACTGAGTAACAAAATGGATTATAAACGACATAAAAGGCTAAATATTGATGACCGAATATGTTAGTAATTTGTAGCAAAATTATAATTTGAACTACAACGTGGTGACACGTTTTGTAAAATTATAAAATTGTTGTTATTTTCAACATTAATGACTTTCAGACTCACAATACCAATGATGGTGTTGCTGCTGCTGCTGCGTAAAGAGCAGACGGTTTACGTTTCCTTGATATTAAGAAAACGTACATACATTTTCATCATAAGATCGCAGCTCACGATCAGGTGTCATTGCGTGTCTATGTACATCGATCGATGACGTAATTTAAAAAAAATAACGAACTGGACAATTGCTAAGATTAAACTATGATATTTTAGATACTTAATAATGTAACTAATAGTACTTAGCGCTTAACTGATAAGTGGAGAGTAATTATTCGTCTGGCAATGTGTCCACGTAAGGATATTGTTGGCTATTGCCTGTGTTTATTTCATAGCTTGATGTTAATTTCTTGAAAGGCGGTGTGCCCTGGCAGTTCCCAGCATTTATTTAATAGTTGGTGGTGCATTATTTGAAAGAGTTGTATACCCTGGCAGTCCCCAGCATTTATTTAATTGTTGGTGGTACATTATTTGAAAGAGTGGTGTATCATGGCACTTCCCTGCAGTTACTTCATAGCTAGATGTTACATTTTTAAAAGCGTACTGTACCATGTACATAGTTTGACGGCTCTTTAGTCTTAATTTTCGACAAAGCGGTGATCTTTTTTACATATATTGCAATTATCAGTGTTTAACAAGGAGTCTAACGGATATCAATAAATAGTTCAAATGGACAAATTACTGGGTTTGTTAATATTTTTTTATGTGATGATTTACTAAGCCTCCATCCACCTGAAGTTCGTATATACACCACCGAATACATCAGCACTTGAGTCGTGGACTTGCTGTGCGGAACAAGAATATTTTCTCAAAAGCTCGGAGTAGTGATGATATCCAATGAAAAGTCACAATCTCTCTCAGGCTAAACACCTCCATGCACGGATCTATTTGGTCTTATAGCACAGGCTGGAAAGACGTGTGCCCGGCTACAAACCCCACGACTCACCTGTATGTAAGATATGCGGAACTTGTAATACATGCTACCTCCTCTTCACAGTGTTCACACTAACAAGAAAACCCACTTTCGAGAAGAAAGAATAAGACAGCTGGGCACGGTGGAGAGAACTGATCCAGTTCGTGCTAGATGGTCTGGATGCAAACAAATGGTGCGACACACAGAAAGCAACCCAGGTCCTCAACTGCATAGGCCAATGAGGCAAAACCATGGCCCAATCCTGGTTCTCGAGCAATGGTGCAATAAAGACTAGTGGAAATGACAACAATGATATTACACATGTTCCGAAGATACCCAAAGCTCACGATACCAACATTGAGCAAATGAAGCTTATATCAATCCGTGACGTCCACCTTGTCGGCAGGCGAAGAGACCGAAATAAGCAACACCAAGTCAACGCTCCTACACAACGAGCACTGCAAGAAGGACGGACGGAGCTCGACCCAGGACCGGAAGGAATTCCGACGATGACGCGTGCAGCAAGTGCGGTCGAAGCCATACGGACAGGCAAACTTGCCCTGCTCAGGGAAGAACTTGCAACCATTGTGGGAAGATGAACCACATGGCCGTGATGTGCCGTTCGACAGCTGCAAAACCAGGTGCTGCTGTACGACAGTAGAACCTTCCGCGGCGAGTGTCGGAAGCTTCACAGGCTGTGTAAACGCTGCCAATGCTGTGGAACAACACTACACAACCATACACATTGGGCACGACAACGTACCCATAGAGTTTAAGGTGGACACGGGAGCCAAGATTAACGTGCTTCCCATCACTACTGCCGACCCGAGTAAGGCTGACATGATCCGGTGGACACGAGATACCCACCACAGACACTTGGAAGATCGAGTGCTTCCTCGGGGGGGGGGGGTACGCACTCCCTTGAGTTGAGGACACGAACGATACACCTGCTGTCGGGGTTGACTCATGCAGAGCTATCGGACTAGTGATAATTGAGGAACGTGGTGGCCACATTCAAGGCGAAATACCTCCCTGAGAACGTCTTCAGGCACATTGATTAATGTTATCTGGAGCTATTGTACTAAAGATGATCCGAACCCAGGGAGCCACAGTCAAAGCGGAATACCTCCATGATAGCGTCCTCAATGACATTGGTGGGCGTATGCGTGTGCGTGTGTCTGTGTTCGGGCATATGTGTGATTTATCCATGTGTATGCACTGATGTGACATAAAATACGTGCACTGCTTGATACATAAATGCTATTATTCAAATCGGCGACGCACATTGTCCTTTTTTCACAAGACTTACTCAAGAATTTGTTCCACGCAAGAGATACATTCACTGGGAGCAAGTCATCCTGGTTTATAATTAATGATGACACAAATGCCACTACTGCGACATCACCGCCTGATACAGGCGTTTGTGAAATACGTCATTATCACAGCATGAAAGTCCATAACTCATGCGGTGATTTCTCCAACACGAACGGATGGCGGCACTGACAGCAGACAAGCACCAAACGCCTAATAAAACATGTATTTGAAAGGTCACTGAAACATCGTGCGATATCCATTATAGGTGTGCTTCATGGTGGTGATGTGTGTGTGTGTGTGTGTGTGTGTGTGTGTGTGTGTGTGTGTGTGTGTGTGTGTGTGTGTGTGTGTGTGTGTGTGTGTGTGTGTGTGTGTGTGTGTGTGTGTGTGTGTGTGTGTGTGTGTGTGTGTGTGTGTGTGTGTGTGTGTGTGTGTGTGTGTGTGTGCGTGGGTGTGTTCATGTGCATGAGCGTGTGTGCGTGCGGGTGTGTGTGCATTTATGTTTGATATGTAAGAAATACGAGTATTGCATGTCATATAAATATAATCTTCGGAATGGCGACACATCACAATGTGGGTAGTGTTGTTAATATTTGCGTCAAACTCCGCCACGACGCAATGCCACGCAAGGAACACTTTCATAAAGAGCAGGTAACCATGACACGCAGTCTATAATCTATGATTGCACAGCTCTCTCTGGTGTATACGCGATTGAAAAGGTAATTCAGACACCACATCTGCTTCACATAAACTAAAGCAAACGTAAGCTGTTATATATACTACGTTGCTATTTTACCATCTTCTTCGTCTTCTTCTTCATGTTTGTGTGTGTGCGTGCGTGCGTGCGTGCGTGTGTGTGTGTCTGGGCGTCAGCGTGCCGATGTTCATATGTCTACATACATGTTGGAACTCACTCACGACGGAATAAAAACACATGATTAACAGTTAATTTTTTGAGCAGGTCATCGTGACACTCAGCTGAGGGTTAATGACGCCACAGGTGTATACACTACAGCGCGGCATATATCAAAGGTCAGAGTTGTGTTGCGAAAAAGCCAGATAAGGGAGTGTGGACAACCCCAAAGAAAATATATAGACGTCCTCGATCAAGTGTGGCTGAACACTGGAAATATCTTCTCCATTAATTCACGTACTGTTCCTACGTGACCAATAATTTTTTCACCAAGGACCGAACGGGTGCAGGCGTCCATATATTTTCCAAAGGTGTTGTTGACATTCCTTCAGCAGCCTTGTTCAAGACACAATCAACTGCTTATTTGCTCTTATATCAGCATGTGGGAACCACATATTTGAAAGTTGTTTGCGGGGTGTAAGCTGCTTGGGACTACCCAATATATAAGAAAACACATTAGACGTTAGTCTGAACCACAGCACCATAGTAAAATTGATGAAATAGAACCGCGGTCTTGAGCTGTTATTAATTGTCATATGCCGTGTACATTTAAATGTAGTAATTTATTATTAAATATATTCCGTTTTCTCCATTTTTGTGTGGTATATCAATTTCAGTGTTTTTATTAAACTTACACGACCAATGTCATGTGACACAAGCTGGAGTAGGACTGGTGGGAGCTCCTGACCAACGTCTCGGTTCAGCGTAGGTTTCTCTCTGTGGATATTAATCGCCTCCTTTATTTTCCTCCTGTGCCAGTTCTTCTCATGGTCTAGAATGTTAACGTCCTTCAAAGAACACTGATGGCCTGTGTTCAGTGTGTGACCGTAACCGCTGCATCGTGGTATCGAATACACCCGCCAGTCACGCATGACAGAACAATGCGGCAAGTAACACTCGTTCGTCGTTCGCACGTCATACCAGTGAACGCACTTCATATCATTGCCATCGCATTACACCAATGTGATTGCAGATGCTTGGATACAATGGCATAACGTAAACTTCTACTACATGGCTTGACTGGTATGACGTGCGAACGACGAAGGAGTGTTACTTGCCGCATTGCTCTATCATGCGTTACTGGCGGGTTTTCTGTATACCACGCTGCAGCAGTTCGAATTAGTTACAGCCGCGTAAAAGGAACGGGCTGGCAAATCAACACAGACAAACAAGAAGAGGTTAGTATGACTTCGTTTGTTGTTTTGTTATGTTCTGTTCTGTCCTTGTGAGGTAGTTAAACAAAACACGGTTTTATTTTTGGCCGAGAAAACGTATAATGTCAATTTTGACATATCCTGCCAATGTCGACGTCTAGTTATGTTTATGATGTTGCATCCAGTTGTTTGGAATGCACAACATGGGCTGATGTTGCAGTATACGGATCTGTGCAAATACGCTCATTTCGATGAGTAAAAAAGCATCAGCCATATAACTATGCATATAATATTATTATGTTGTAGTGACATTTGTCTTTAATGTTTGCTGATGTATATCGCGCATTTAAGATGGTTGAAAAAAGTACGCTTGCAATTATTTGATTTAACATTAGAAAGCGGTTATGGTTAGTGACGCCACAAATGTCTAAAGTGCAGTGCGGCATGGTACAGATGTTTCAAAAAAAGGTTAGTAATATGTGACACAGCACGGTATGTGTCCATGACTCAACCATGCGCGAACGGAGATGTATCCAACAAAAAACGCGAGCTGCCAATGACGTCAAACAAGTACACAGTGAATAACAAAATATAATACATGTTTGTTTGATGGGTCATATAAATGGAAGACTCATTCGATTGGACTTTTGTGTGTCTCTGTGTGTGTGCGTACGTGCGTGCGTGCGTTTGTGTGTGTGTGTGTGTGTGTGTGTGCGTGCGTGCGTGTGTTTGTGTGTGTGTGAGTGTGTGTGTGTGTGTGTGTGTGTGTGTGTGTGTGTGTGTGTGTGTGTGTGTGTGTGTGTGTGTGTGTGTGTGTGTGTGTGTGTGTGTGTGTGTGTGTGTGTGTGTGTGTGTGTGCGTGAACCCATAACACTATGACACGCAGGACACAATTACTACATTGCTATTTTGCCATCTTCTTCGTCTTCTTCTTCATGTTTGTGTGTGTGTGTGTGTGTGTGTGTGTGTGTGTGTGCGTGCGTGCGTTTGTGTGTGTGTGTGTGTGTGTGTGTGTGTGTGCGTGCGTGCGTGTGTTTGTGTGTGTGTGAGTGTGTGTGTGTGTGTGTGTGTGTGTGTGTGTGTGTGTGTGTGTGTGTGTGTGTGTGTGTGTGTGTGTGTGTGTGTGTGTGTGTGTGTGTGTGTGTGTGTGTGTGTGTGTGTGCGTGAACCCATAACACTATGACACGCAGGACACAATTACTACATTGCTATTTTGCCATCTTCTTCGTCTTCTTCTTCATGTTTGTGTGTGTGTGTGTGTGTGTGTGTGTGTGTGTGTGTGTGTGTGTGTGTGTGTGTGTGTGTGTGTGTGTGTGTGCGTGTGCATATATGTGTGTGTGTATGTATTCTGAAGCCAAGCCCAGGTTTAATTATTTATGGCGGTGTGCATGCTTAATTTGTAAAAGAAAAATCATGGCGGTTTTCCTGCTTAATTTATTTATGACGGTGTCCATTGCCTAAACTATATAAATAAATACATTATAAATAAATAAAATTGTGGCTGTGGCCGTGCTTAATGTATTGATGGCGGTGTCAATGCATCAATTATTAATGGAAAAACCAAAACATTTCAGTGGTGGCAGTGTTCGTGCTTAAATTCTTCATATCGGTGTCCATGCTTAAATTATTGATGGCTCTGTGCATATTTTTTACTTGATGGTAGTGACCATGCTTAGTTTCCAATTAGTACATTCATAGGATATAAGCACGTTCTACGTTGACATAAAGTCGTGCGAACAAGCTTGTAGGCAAGGTACTGAATATAAAAAGAAGCCTGGACAATTGTGCGCGCGTGTGTGTGTTTATGTGTGTGTATGTGTTTCTAATGTGGGTGTGTATGTGTGTCTACGTGTATTCGACACACACTAATTCCTTTATTTGTGAATGAACTCATAACACTATGACACGCAGGAGACCATTACTACATTGCCCTTTTGCCATCTCTTTCGTCTACTTCTTCCTGTGTGTGTGTGTGTGTGTGTGTGTGTGTGTGTCTGTGTCTGTGTGTGTACGTGTGTACGTGTGTACGTGTGTACGTACGTTTGTATTCAAATATATCCATATTCCGTCGCTGTGTTTGGCGGTTGTGAATATGACGTTTTGGGGTGTGTACCCGACAACTCCATTATGAAGTCAGCAGCGTCCGTATTGTAGACAGCTATTTATTATCGTCCAAAACTGAGTCCGATATAGCAACGTGACAGCAACGGAAGCGGCTGATCATTTGTGTCGGGTGGGGTGTTGCGTTCATGTGCGTGCGTACGTGTGTGTGCATATAATGCGAGCATTGCAGGGCGCATACATGGATTTACGTGTCATGCCTTTAGACGCCGTTTTTAGTGCAGTGGCTATGTAGGTTTATGTATTGTACATGTTATGTTTAAATACCATTTGCACCGGCATGTTTGCTTCGATTATGCATTGATGTATATAATTTTTATGGTGAATGTTGACATTATTGCTGGTACGTTAATTCATAAATAAAAGTAATGAATTTGGCCTGTTTCACTCTAACCAATATTGCGTTGTCATTCTGCATCAATGTTGATATTTATGAAGATGCATACAGAGTACTTTGTGCGTAAGTGCACTCGCATCGTTAAAACATGCAGCAGGCATGTTCGTTGTGACATCATGACATAATAGTTTATAATTTATTAAGGCATACGTGTCTGTACTACACACGACATGCAACATGCGCTTAACAAGTTACACAAATGTTGTCCGGCTTGCCCACACCACAATCATTCGTAAGCTGGGATGTCGCCAATATGAACTGGGGATGACGCAATGATGCTAATATATCACTGCTGGTCTAATGAAAACATGATACATTTTAATGTTGTCACACCCGTCACCATTTGTATGACATTCACAGTCTTTACCCTCACATATTTCATGTCCACTTCACTGACAAATGCTGCACTCGTAATATGTTTTCTCTTCTTCGCACTTTGGAGGCGAGTTAGGGTTGTAATTACATCTTTCAGAATACAATTTCGTGGCAGATGTTGAGCCATACATTATTTTGTTCCGGTTGCCATTCTGACCAAAATGAAAACGTGGAGACTGGTCAGTAACAATGCAGAGAAAGCATGTACAGCAAATACGAGGAATGCACATATTTACTCTCGAAACACCGTCACCGCTAGTTACACTTTTATATACAAATTCAAATTATGCAAATATCCTATATAATTTATAATGTTTACTAACTATATTAATTTGTAAATGCACTTTTCTATGTGATGATACTGGCGTCATATCCCATTTGATGTCATGTTTTGTCTTACTTCTAACATCGCCCAGCCATTGCTGATGCGTGTTTATATTGCGCGTATTTTTGTACATCGTGAGATTCAACAAATATATCATAGCAAGTATCGACATTAAGATATATCATAATCGAAAAGTAACCACATATTTCCATAAGTGTGCGTCATACGGTTATGTAATAATAATTGCTTGCAATGTCACCAGTTATTTAGCGCTAAAACTCTTCTGTACAATACAGGCCGCCAAGATCCAGTAAAGTTCGATGTAAGCACACCCCTGCTCCCGGAGTAAATAAAGCAAATTACCTCTGACTGTGTAGACGCAATCACTCACCGACGATAAATTTAAAAACCGACGTGAACGCTCTCATATGTAGATGGCCTGAGCATTCCCGTTTCGAAGAGTAGTAACGCATCAGCCATATTACATTGCGGAACACAAGCATATATGCATATTGTGTAGTGACATTAGGCATCAACTATAACATGAATATTTGTTCTAGATTGCCTACTGCTTACTAATAAATTTTATTTCTTCTTAAAGCCTTTGGTTTTGTTGTTCATAATATGCGCGCCGTGATACACGGTGAATGTAAAGCGCAGAACGCGGATAAACGTTTTGATTGTGTACTTATGATTTTTAATGCGTTTGAAAATCACGGTACTACAGAGTGCACCTGAACACGGCGATAATTGGGTCCATAAACGTGATTTTAATGTGTTGTTAGAGTTACCGTTAGAAAGCATCATTTAACAGACACGACCCAGAATATCGTATTTGTAATTGATAGAGGGCGAATACACGGAATGTCAAGGGGGTGTTCGTAAAAAAAGAGATATAATACTACACATTTATTTCAGACAAATAAGTCCATATACATACATAATATCCACATAAAATTGCGGAGACTGCCTGTGTTTATTAATAACTAATGTATATATTATCCTGAGCTGCGTCCAAATAAAGATGTCATTGGCGATTCCCCAGCATTTGTTTCGTAGCTGGTGGTTCACTTCTTGACAGGGCGGTTTACATTTATTTCACACTGGTGGTGCATTATTTGAAAGGATGGTGTACCCTGATAGTTCCCAGCAGTTTTCATAGTTGCTTTCACGTCATAGCTGGAGGTATTTTTTTTAAAGAGAAGTGTACCATTATTTGGTGGTGGTTGGTGGTTTACCAAAATAAAAAAGTGTTTATTGATGACAAGATGTGTCCATGCTTAATTTCTAAAAGATAAATTATGGCGATGCTCTTGCTTAATTCCTTGATGGTGGTCACCATGCTTAATTTTTTTACAAGTTGTAATCAATGCTTAATTTCTAGGTGGCAGTGGCAACTTAAAGGTTTCGATTGCAGTACCCCTGTTTCATCCATAAATGGCTGCGTCGACACTTAAACTGTGTGGTGGTGGCCCAGTTTATGTGTCCAGTGTGTGGCCCAGTTTAGTTGTATAGCGGGCGGCCCAGTTCATATGCTCAGTATGTGGCTCTGTTTACGTGCTCACTGTGTGAAACAGCTTATGTGTTCTGTATATGGCCCAATTACGTGCGCTGTATGTTGCCTAGTCTATGTGCGCAATGTGTGGCCGAGTATATATGAGTGGTATATGGCCCAGCGACAGTCAATGGCGCTTAATCGCTAGCTAAACAATGTAGATTCATGTTAGTTTATCGAAGGTTGTGTCCACAATAGAATGGTTGATGGATGCGGCCACGTTTAATGTTTCCTTGGTGGTCCATGGTCCTCATGTTATTTCCATATTGGTGCGCCATAACGTAGGTGTTGCAGGGCTAATTCCACCAATGGTTGATCGGTTGCTTTGGCGAAGCAGCTGCGGTCCCAATCGCCAGGGGATCGCCGTTTCAACGAACTCGCAGAATGAAACAAAGTGCCACTGTGATTCATTAAGCAATTAATGCTTTGTGATTAATCGTGTGGCGGGTGCAACTGCCATGCAGAATGTCATTCGATGGGACACTGGCCAAACATAGCCATGGCCCTATAGGCACAGACTTAAGTTCCACTGCTATGTGTATTAGTTTGGTCATCACATTGTGTTGTGAAGTGAACAATAGTTTGTTGAGTAGTTATGTTTTGCAATGTCCTTGCATTATGTATTGCAAGCATTTGATATTGGAGGCTGACAATTGTCTGTTTCTCTCATAGGCGAGCACCCTGAGGGAGACAGAGCAATTGACAGGATGCATAAGTGGACTATATAAAGCTACGTTATTTACAGTTGATATTGAAGGCGGACAATTGTCTGTTTCTCTCACAGGCGAGCACCCTGAGCGAGACAGAGCAATTGACAGGATGCATAAGTGGACTATATAAAGCTACGTTATTTACAGTTGATATTGAAGGCGGACAATTGTCTGTTTCTCTCACTGGCGAGCAACCTGAGCGAGACAGAGCAATTTACAGGACGCATAAGTGGACTATATAAAGCTACGTTATTTACAGTTGATGTCATGCCAGTGCCAACTTTGGATCCGCCATTACTTTGTTACGGGTCAGTTGTCTTCTTCGTGGATGTGGTTTTCCACATGTTGTTTTTACAGTTAAAATGTGAGATCGGTTCCACTACATATGGGTATCATGCATCACACCAATGTTTGCCAATACAGCTAGAGTATATTGGCAAGTAAGTACAATTGTGCTTGCGTCAAGGGATGTGATGTAATGCTGTGTAATGGCATGTTTATTTATATTCAAACACAGTGCACAGCACGTATCACATTGTATGCAAGTGAAATGAATGCCACCGAAGAACATTTATTATTATTGTTATGCAATTTGTTGATTAGAGCGCATTGTAATACATTGTATATCCAGTTCAGTCGTCTATTCTGCAGAATTAATTGCTCCTTTCCCTGATGTGGCTCATAAAATGTGTCTAAACTTGTACATCCTTAGAAGGTATATCTGATGTACATAATTACACCAGTAATTGTGAAACAGGAGAGTAATCATTGTGCAAGGACTAATTCTTTATTTACAAAATATGCGTTTGATGTAATGATAATGGTGTGGTAGTCAAAGGGGGAAAGTGACCTTGTTGAGAAATGGCCCCACCTGTTGGAGGTCACGGCCATATATTTGTTTTGGATATTAGCAACTGCAGGCTACATATTATAAAAGTGTATTATGTGCATTGTTTTATGTTTGCATGCGTATTAGTTTTCATCCCATTACCATGTATGGTGTACGTATTTAAGTATTGAATATGTATATGAATATGTGCGACTGTTGTGCATGTAGGAAAGTGGTATCTAAGAAACCTCACATTTCGGACGAGGCTGTGTATCATGAGTTCAGCAATATTTTTTGCACCTACATACAGTCAACAATTATCGATTTCAGCAGTGTCATTCACGGATCCAGCGTTTCAAATCAACTACATTGAAGGCTACGCGATAGCGCCAACCACAAGTTAAGGATAGGGACTCTTTCCTGTCTATTTGCCAATACGTGAAGCTATCACAATAATAGCGCGTTATTTAAAACAAATATATATCGTACTAGTTTCACAAGACTATTCAAGCTTTCGGCAGTTACCAGATCAAATGACGAAACAAAATAATGTCGAAGAAAGATGCGCACACTTTCATAAACCAACAACTGTAACAAATCAGGCACTACATATGTGATAATCAAAGAACCTGATTTCAGAAGGGCTAAATTAATTTAGGAGGGAGTTATAAGGGATGACTACAGTTGCAGCGAAAGGAGGAAGACGTACAAAGAGGAACAGCAGCAACACGAATGTGATGTTATATATATTCTTCGCGAATTGGTGTTAACTGAGTTGTTTATTGAGTCAAGTACATCCAAGTGGACAAATGCGTAGACACAGGACAATCAATATTACAGCTGCATTATACTTTTCCGTGCCATGAAAACTGCTAGCATTGCCAGATCCCTTGCGGTCTTTCACAAATCCGCTGTTGCATTTCAGGTCGCAGTTCACCTAGCCTTGCAAATCCTACGACACGTGTTACAACCAGTAATGTAATAATCGACCAGTAATGTAATAATCGACCAGTAATGTAATAAATCGACCGGTAATGTAATAATCGACCGGTAATGTAATAAATCGATCAGTAATGTAATAATCGACCAGTAATGTAATAAATCGACCGGTAATGTAATAATCGACCGGTAATGTAATAAATCGACCGGTAATGTAATAATCGACCGGTAATGTAATAAATCGATCAGTAATGTAATAATCGACCAGTAATGTAATAAATCGACCGGTAATGTAATAATCGACCGGTAATGTAATAAATCGACCAGTAATGTAATAATCGACCAGTAATGTAATAAATCGACCGGTAATGTAATAATCGACAGGTAATGTAATACATCGACCGGTAATGTAATAATCGATCGGTAATGTAATAAATCGACCAGTAATGTAATAATCGACCGGTAATGTAATAAATCGACCAGTAATGTAATAAAAATGATGATGATTATCATTATGATGGTGATGATGATGATGTTAATATTGATGATGTAGAAGGTGATGATGAGGGTAATAAACGATTATGATGATGATGACAATTAAGGGGTCATCTTAGTGACGATGATAATGATGATGATAATAACGATGGTGATTATGAGGGTGATAAATGGTGATGATGAGGAAGAAGATGAAGACAATTAAGCAGTCTTAGTGATGATGATGATGACGATGCTTATGATGATGATGATGATGATGATACATATTATGATGATGATGATAATGATGGTGATGATAGCGATTGTTATGATAAAGGTGATAAATGGTTATGGTGACGATAAGGAAGAAGATGAAGACAATTAAGCGGTCTTAGTGATGATGATGATGATGATGATGATGACGAAGATGATGACAATGAGGGTGATTATGTTTACGATTATGCGGACGAAGATAATGACACTTTCAGCCTCATTAGCCTGCTCATCCTCCTCATCGTCATCATCATCCTCATGTTCACCCTTATAACGGCTAGCCATGCTGACACCAACTCGACGTTCACAAACGTATGATTACCATAGGCATCTCAGAACGAGTGAACCGCATGTTTTCTGGGAGGACATATGGAATGCCGTTCACATGAGATCCAAGGTACTGCACGGCAGTAACTACATGTTGGTAAACAATCGGGCCTAGTGATAAGGGAGAAGGGGCGTCATTAAAAAGGGTCACCTCAACACATGAAAGAGGTAATCTACAATCAAATAAGGGATCATCTCAAACAATTATTTAAGGGATCATTAAAAATGCTTAATAACTGATCATCATTTGATCAAATTAAGGGGTTATGTCAAACAAGTTAGGGGAAATCTCAAAATGCAATGTGATATTATATTAGAAACTTAAGTCTAACCGCACAAGTAATAAAATAAGGGACCAATTAAAGGATTATCTCAAAATTTTTTATTAAGGGTTATTTCAGTCAACTAAAATGTTCATCTAAACGATTAAAGGGCACCCAAAGTATTTTAAATTATGATTAAAATTAAGGGATTTTATCAAAAACAAGTTAAAGGATCATTTGGAAAGGTCTCAATAAGGGTCGTTTAATAATAAACTAGCTGATTATCTCAAAACATTATGGGGTCACTCCATCAAATCAAGTGGTCGTCTCGAAAAAAAGTTAAATAAATTAAGGGGTTATCTCATAAAATTAATGGGTTTTCTCAAAATAAGTTAAAGGTTCATCACAAAATAGGCCATCACGCCACTCCCAGGTACATATTACAATGGTTTAGTAATTTCAATTCGTTTATCAACATCATTATTTGTGTGTGTAATTTTTCTTTCCTGCGCTCTAGCCTGTCAAATACTTACAATTAGGATATTGTGCGTGTGTGCGAGTGTTTGTGTGAGTGCGTGCTTGTGTTTGTGTGTGTGTGTGTGTGTGTGTGTGTGTGCGTGCGTGCGTGCGTGCGTGCGTGCGTGCGTGCGTGCGTGCGTGCGTGTGTGTGCTTGTGCTTGTGCGTGTAAGTGTGCTTGTGCCTATGCGTCTGCTTATGCGTGTCCGCGTGCCTGTGCGCACATGCATATGCGCGTTCGCTTGTGAATGTGTGCAAATGTTCGTGTTGCGCCCCTATGCTGTCGTGTTTGTGTGTATCAGTGTAGGTATTTTAACAAATACTACACATACATGTTGGAATTCGCAATGGAAACACACAACTCTCTGGTGACGAAATAAAACACATGATAAACAGTTATTGTTTTGTGAGCAGGTCTTCGTGACATTCAAGTGATGGTTAGTGACGCCACAAGAGTCTAAACTACAGCGCGGCATGGTACAGGTGTTTCAAAAAGGTTAGTCATATGCGACACTGCACGCTATTTGTCCCTGACTCAATCATTCGCAAGCGGATATGTATCCAACAAAAACGCGAGCTGCCAATGACGTCAAACAAGTACCCAGTTCCTAATAAAATATAACACATGTTTGATGAGTCATATAAATGGAAGATTTTGATTGGACTTAGTATAATGAAATTATGTAATTATATGAATATGTGTGTGTGCGTGCGTGCGTGCGTGTGTGTGTGTTTATGTGTGTGCGTGTGTGTATGTATATATATATGTGTGTGTGTGTGTGTATGTGAGTGTGTGTGTGTGTGTGTGTGTGTGTGTGTGTGTGTGTGTGTGTGTGTGTGTGTGTGTGTGTGTGTGTGTGTGTGTGTGATGCATTTGTGTGCGTGCGGGTGTGCATCACAGTGAACATGTGAATGCGATGTAGCATAAAATGCGAACACGGCATGACACATAAATGGATTTAAGTTTCAGGTGGTAGGTGCATCAAAGTTTTAAATAACAGCGCAGAATATATGCTCTTTGTGTCGCCAACAAGAACTGGAGATGAAGCAATAGAGCAACTGCTGGCCTAAACAAAACTCCATACATTTGAATGCTGTCACACACGTCCCCATGTGCATGACATTCACAGTTTTTGCATTCATATATTCCATGTCCCCTTCCCTGAAAATATTCTACACTGGCAATATTTTTTCTCTTCGTCACATTTTCAAGGCGAATTAGTGTTGTAATTTCTTCTCTCGGAACACCATTTCGTGGCAGCTGTTGGGCCTTACATTGTTTTGTTCCGTTTGCCGTACTTAAAAAAAAATTATTTGGAGACTCATCAGAAAGAATGTACATAAAGAATGTACAACAAACCCGAGGAATGCATAGTTACAGCCGAAACACCGTTACCTCTACATATGCGTTGTATATACAAATAGTAATTCTGCAAACACCCTTTGTCGTTCATAATGGTTATTGGCTTTATCGATTTGGCGTATGCTCCTTTTTTGTTTTATGTCACTGGCATCACATCTCATCTGATAGTGCTTACGTATGGTCATGATAAGTCTTACTTATAATATCGCCCAGCCATTGCTGATGCATAATTATATTGCATGTATATGTATGCATCATGAGAGTCAACAAATTGATCATCATGTGAATCTAGAGTAATACATGTTATTCTCGACAATTAACCACATCTTTCCATGAGTGTGCGTCATATGGTTATATAATTGCTTGCAATGTCACAAGTTATTTTAATGCTAAAATTCCTCAGAAGAAAATGTGCGCAACATAGTACAGACTGCCATCATCCAACAAAGTTCGATGAATGCAAGCCCTTGCTCCCGTTGTAGATAAAACTAATTACCAATACCTCCGAAACCCAATCAATCACCGAAGAAAAGAAAAAAACCGACGCGAAGCTCTCTTGTGTAGATGGCTTGTTCATTATAATTTCGACGAGAAGAAACCCACCAGCCATATAACATTGGGTGACGCTAAAATATACATCTACGTTGTAGTGATATTTGTTTTATTTATGTATGACGTACTTAACATGTTTGGTAAAACACTCTTGTAATTAATTGATGTACTCGAAGCAGGCAACCGCAGAGCACATACAAAAACACTCCTGAAATGCTGTATGTTTCTTGTGTTTTTTCTTTTGCAAGCACGTTAGGGGAATATGGCGGTAACATTTATTAGAATAAAAAAGGCGTATCTTCCAAGTTTTCAGAAAACGTTTTTTCTTGAAAAAAAGTTGATGTAATCGAAGGTGTGCTGTTGGTGGAGGACCAATTACCTAAGAAAACATTGCAGCATTACATGTACTAGTCTCGTCTCTTTATAAATGGAACATCGCGCAACAACAAAATGTGGTTAATTATAAGGTTACCATGCATAACGTAGTCCCTAGTGGAGAAAATACATTAAGCCTCGCGGAACATTTCTATATATCGCAGCCACATAGGATTCCTTCCAAAAGTGTTGTATCATAATGTAAGTAGATGGCTGTATTTATTTTATTGTGGTACGTAATATGTAGCCATATGGCTACAAGGGATTATATACGCATACTGCCATAACATCATTTTGCAAGGTGGGTTGAAATGTTTTGTAGCCATCTGAAAACAAAACACTAGGTGCCTGAGGCTAACGAACTATGTTGTTAGCCTAAACATTATTACTCCGCACCATCGATGCGTCATTGGCTGTTGCCAGGCTTTTTATTGTGTCGGCAGAATAAGTGGTATTTTTTTCAGTTTAAATATGTAACGTTGTGCCGGTGTTTACACATTAAAAAAAAGCGTCGAACTATTCAGCGACTGATTACCTCCATGAGGAACATCACTGTGCGCAACATAGTACAGGCTGCCATCATCCAACAAAGTTCGATGTATGCAAACCCCTGCTCCCGGTGTAGATAAAACAAATTACCAATAACTCTGAAACGCAATCAATCACCGCAGATAATTTCTAAAACCGACGCGAAGCTCTCTTGTGTAGATGGCTTGTTCATTATAATTTCGACGAGTAGAAACGCACCAGCCATATAACATTGCGTGACACAAGAATGTACATCTATGTTGTAGTGATATTTGTTTTATTTATGCATGACGTACTTAACATGTTTGGTAAAACACACTTGTAATTAATTGATGCACTCGAAGCAGGCAACCGCAGAGCACATTCAAAAACACTGCTAAATGCTATATATTTCGTGTTTTTTTTTCACGTTGGGAACATGGCGGTATAATTTATTACAACAAAAATGCGTTTCTGTCAAGTTGTCAGACAACAGGTTTTTTCGTGAAAAATTGTGATGTAATGGAATCGGTGCTATTGGTGGAGGCCCTATTACCTAAGAAAACAGTGCAGCATTACATGTACTAGCCTCTTCTCCTTCCAAAAGTGTAGTATCATATTAGCAGCAGATGGCTGTATTTATTTTAATGTAGTACGTAATATGAAGCCATAATGCTACAAGGCATGATATAGGTATACTGATATAACATCATTTTGTACGGTGGGTTGAAATGTTGTCTAGCCATATGACAACAAAGCACTACGTGCGTCACTGGCCAGACTTTTCATCCTGTCTTCAGAATAAGTGGTATTTTGATCAGTTTAACTGTGTAAAGTTTTGCCGGTGTTTATACAAGTTTTAAAAGCGTCGAACTATTCAGCGACTAATTATCTGCATGATGAATATCACGGCTATGACATAGGAGTATGTTTTATGTAGATTGCCTACGACTTACTAATTAATGTGATGTTGTCTTAATGCCTTTGTATGAGTTGTTCATAATATTCGCATCGGTTATATTATATGTATGCAGTCGTCGCATTCTGAATAGTTTAATGTTGGGGCATAAATCATAGCCACGTGTATTGTTAGTGTCCCTGCATTGACACAGTGTTCTGTCGTCTGATCATTCGGTCCGTCGTGTTTGTTGTGAATCTCGAAACATGAGATCTTCAACGCGATATCCGTCATTGCCTTGGCGTGACCATTTCGATTCATGAACCGCAGTGAATGTAAAGCGCAGAAGGCCGATAAACGATCTGATTTAGTAATTATAATGTTTGGTAGGTTTGAAAATCACGGCAATACTGAGTTCACGCTAAACGTGCCCGTGAAACCCGACGATAATTGGGAACAAAAATGTGATTTGAATGTGTCGTTAGAGATATCGTTAGATGGCATCACTTGACATACACGTACCAGAATATCGTATTTGTAATCACTAGAGGGCGAATATGTGGATTGTCAACGGAATGTGCGTAAGTAATAATAAGTCCACACAATTACATACATAAAGTAAGACTATAAATATGCACACATGTCGTGCATTAACCTACATGCAAACTAAACATGTACAATTACTTATACAATAATTAATCAACACATTTATGTAACATAAAAGGTGTCTTAATCTTATATATATATATATATATATATATATATATATATATATATATATATATATATATATATATAACATGCATTTATGTAAGCGAATTTATGTGAATATATATGTGTGCATGTATTTACGCATGTATGTATGTCTGTATGTATGTACCTATGTATGTATGTATGTATATATATATATATATATATATATATATATATATATATATATATATATATATATATATATATATATATATATATATATATATATATATAAATATATATATATATATATATATATATATATATATAAATATATATATATATATATATATATATATATATATATATATATATATATATATATATATATATATATATATATATATATATATGCATATATGTATGTATGTATGTATGAATGTGTGTGCATATGTATGTATGAATATGTGTATGCATGTATGCATTGATGCATGTATGTTTCCTCATCTTAACCTTTACATACTTTACGATCTTACGTATAAACGCAATTTACACCGCATGTTCTACTTGCAGACGTTTGTCTTCCCATATGTGTTACCTGTTGTTCAATATCTCATTGTTCCAAACTTAATTTTTTTGTTAATGACTGCAAACTTTAATGGAAACCCTATATGTTCAGGTACCTGATACGTGTGGAAGAAACAACAGAAGATGTAGGACTACCCAATGTGTTCTCGCAGGAATAAATGTGTCGGCGCCAGTACCTTCAATGCACGATCAAATAGAATGCATATTATATAAACGCTGTCATGTCATGGCATACATGTAGGCAAACCAATAAACTGTTAATTTAACAGCGGATCGCTTGGAGTGTACACGACGTAACCTCTACTGTTTGGATGTTCGTCTTTGTTTATTTCCTGGTTTCCACCCCCACCTTACACCGAATCTTAAACGCAATAGCAATACAAATTCCTTGACATATAGTTTTTCTGCTGCCTTGTGTCGTAACATAACTAGCTGTTACAGAACTGGGCTTTGTTACAAATCATCCATTTCAACGCAGGCACCGTAACACGCATATTTGCATTGTAAGGAAAATGATATTGTAGACAAAGACATATGTCAACATGGGTTAGTTACATTACGCTGGAGATTGTATCTTACCTGAAGCAGTAACCCCACCTAGCGGGTGGTGCCGAGGCAATGTCACATCCATCAAAACAACAGACTGTCAATCGTGGTAAGCAATATGCAAGTATGCAGTGGTGTCAACAAAGCCAAACTTGATGACTTGTCCACTTGACTTCGCCGTGTAATTTGTACCTTAAAGTTTACGATATATGAGGCATTCGCTTACCAGTTGTCATAAATGATTGTGACCAATTTACACGTGTCTGCTATAGTCGATCCTCTGATTCTGATTTCAGTAATATGTTGTTAATAGCAGCAGTGTATCTGATTACGATTATTGCTGTATAATTTACATTGCAAATGTACAGATGAGACTGCTTGAGGCGTCATTGGTTCACTAATATACATGATTACACATTTTGTGAGTGGATTATCGTTTATTAATTCAACATGTTGTTTCATGTTATTGTTTATTTTCTTGTGTAAACAGTTTTTTTTAGTTTTTTTACGTAAACATTATATTTGCACATAAAATATTTAAAGTAATATTGTATCAGAAGCAAAGCGAAGCCTAATCTTGTAACCATTCACACGATTGATATGTTGAAGCTGTTCACAATTGTCGTAAAAACGCCTGGTAATCATTTACCCTTCCCGCTCCCCGAATAGCTACTTTAAACTGTTGATATATGTTTTATTTAACAAAATATATCGTAACAATGCGTGAATATATTACATACACAAATAACCCCAAGATTATGTTTATAGAAATTATTCCCTCGAAGTTGTTAATTTCCAAGATATCGGGATGTATTTCTGCGCCACTCCATAACCAGTTACGCAATTTAAGACAATAGTAGTTCCGCTGCCTAGACCGGCCCCCTTTAGTACGTTTTGCACGAAGGTGCAAATGTGAACAACATTGAACGGCCCCGTACATCGTGGCGCTTTTAAAGTTTGTTATATTACTTATTTGGATAATCCGTTTCGAGAGTCTCATCCTTCACTATGGATCGCGACCTCAACTACAAAATAAATACATTGATTTGTTCGAAGAACGCTGAAACGATATTGCAAGATTGTGGCCGTTTGGACTGCTGGTCAAAACGTGTTTGTATTCACATATTTATTTTCACAATAATCTCAGTACGATTCATTTTGAATATTGGCTAAACATGTCCTCGAGAAAGAATGTTCCATGAAATCGTAACCGACCTCAGGTGATTCGCATGATCAGCTTCCTCCAGCCATATCGAACATCCAAATCCGTTCAGTCAGTGACATTCCAATTGAATCCTTGTTCGTTCATCCACTTTAACCAGGATATTTTCTGGGAGAGAAAAGGCAGCCACTGCCGGAATATGCGATTATTGTACACATAGTAACTTAATGCAAAAACACAATCGAAATTCAACACGTCGCCCAATCTAGAGGCAACATGTTGCCAGTTGCTAATGTGATGTAAAAATAACCCGCAAGAAGACTACTAGTACGACCCAGTTGTGGCGAGCGTATAATTGTTATTCACTACAAACTGCACTAACTTTGCATGTGTTGAACATTGCTGCACACATCCAGGGACATATGTGTAGGCATTATTATTATATCCACGATTACATAGTAATTATTGTCGACACGATTATTTCTGGCGATAAAACATAAACGTTGGTTAGGTATGTTTGAGACCGAATTAACATTGTTTTGTTTATTAAAAAGCTATATATAAAAACAATCGCTTTTAACAAATATGTTGCGCGGCATCCTTTATTAGGTAAACGGTACACACGAGTAATATATTTAATTTTAATACACAAACATGTTATTTGTTGACACTATGAGACGTTAACGTAAAGCACTCCTTGTACTTGGACAAATACCACCAGCTTCTACGCACACACACGCGCGCACGCAAGCCCGCACGCACACACACGCAGAATTCGCAAAAAAAAAATTTCAGCAGCTGCGCCATCACACGGATGAAAAGGAAAATGTGTCAGTACGCCTCATGGCACTGCCATCCAGCTTATGGTGTATTCACAACACAGCGTTCTCCTGTGTAGATAGCGTTAGTTAAGCGATCATACGGTGTGCCTTGGCGAAAATTGTCTTGCACGGTTTTATTTATTGCACATTTAGCTTGACTTGACCCCCGCTTGCACACACACACACACATATATATATATATATATATATATATATATATATATATATATATATATATATATATATATATATATATATATATATATATATATATATATATATATATATATATATATATATATATATATATATATATATATATATATATATATATATATATACTGCTAATAAACATGTCGGAATCACCAGCCGTCTTTGACTCCCATCTCATGTGCTCAAGCAGATATCTGTAAATTTCACGCATATTGGCCTTTCCAATCAATAAATAATGCTTTTAAAAATGGTAAACGTCTGCCATGTCTTCTTCATTTCAAAATTAATCGAGACAGTTTTGTAATTCAGCGTCCGTCCTACGTGATGACCAGTTGAGTCCTGATATGGCATTTATTAGGCCCTACGATTCCAAGTGTGAGTTCGTTGTTGTTTTAAATCAATACTGCACTCTTTTTAATTATTCTAATCATGTTTTTGTGTAGTTGTAATTGTATATAGGGTCCCAGACGACCACAACAATTGGACATATTTCATCCCGTATTTAAATAAACCACTATAACTACACCATTAAATATTGATCAATTTATAAATGTCCCCCAAACACAAATTTATATCCCAGTTAAAATTTGAAAGTTTAAATATTTAGAAGTGCTACCACCTAGTGTCCAGCATAGAAACTGGACACATCTGGTCAGTGTGTTTCTGGGCAGGACTGGACAGATCCGCAAGAGCAGCACTGTTCTCACTGTGTCACTTTCTGCAATAAAAGCTGACTGGCCAGGAATCCCATTTGAAGAGTGTGATTGTGATCACGTCTCAATAGTACGCGGATGGAAATGTCCGGCTAAGAAAACATGTGAGCATTTTGGGGGCCATCACATATTTAACAAGATTTAACAAGATTGCCATCCCAAACAATAAGTTCAAGATGGCAAGTGGACAAGGCAGCCATTGGCTTATCGAGAGTCCAACAATTTTCTCATTTCTGTGTAACCCGCCCTTATCATATATCTGTCAATTCTATTTATAAACATATTCACAAAACCAGCATTAACACAATAATTTGGCAGTTTGTTCGATTCATTTATCACCCTCTGTGAGAAAGAGTACTTTCTCATGTCCAACATACACTGCTCCTTAACTAATGCTGCTTTGTGTCCTCTTGTTCTATTGCCTTCTTTAAGTTTGAAGAACATATTCCTATCTACATCCTCATAAACGTTCACTATTTTAAACACTTCTATTTGGTCTCCTCTTAGTATCCTGGTCTCTAGTTTGTCAAACCAAATTGAAATAATCGACTTTCGTTACTAAGTTATCTCAGTTTTGGAATCATTTTAGTTGCTCTTCGTTGTATTCTTTCTAGCTTGGCTATGCACTTTTTACGACATGGCATCCATGCTTGAATACACTATTCCAAATGTGGTTTAACTATTGCTTTGTACAGGGGAACAATTAGCTATTTCTTCTTATACACGACGGTTCTCCTAATTAGCCCTAGAATTTTATTTATTTTCGAAGCAGCAAACCCACATTGCTCAGAAACGTTTATGTCAACACTAAATGTTACTCCTAAGACCTTTTCGTGTGTGGTTCTTCCTAGTACAGCATCCCCCATTTTATATTCTTCGTTGATGTTTCCATGTCCAATGTGCATACATTAAATTTTACCCTTTCCAAAATTTAATAACATTTGCCATTTTTTTTATCATTGAACTAATTTTTCTAGATCAACCTGTAAACGTTGTTTATCTATATCATTAGTAACCTAATCAACAGGTAAGATGGGCTGATAGTATAGGAAAACTAGTAGCCAGCAGTGAGTAGGTAACCGTCGTAACCCGGTATTGTGGATCACTGAAATATTAATGTAGTTTATGCCTGTCATCTAATAGTGATACTATTACTACAATCTCGGCTTGTGTCATTTATTTTACTAATTGTGGTTATGCCCATGCTGGCCTGAGGCTATGGTTTAATTATTGTAATATAGTGTGAATTACATAACATAAAATAGTGGCAGTACTGATACTACTACTGCCATTATTTTTACTGTTAAATGTATATGGTTATATTGTGATCAGCGATCAGGATGTTAGCCTGTCTGTCTTTCTAATATAGTGTGCTTTGTCACGTAAACGCAAAGAACCAACACCGAGGACTTCTGCAGGATACAGAAAAGCACTGAAATTGGACTGTCGATTCGCAGCAGAAGCTCTACCCAATTTGACGGATGACAGAACATATCACAATGCAGCAACATACACCTTCACGTCTACATGAGTTTAGTGCTCGGCTACTGTCACTACAAAATGTGTTTCCACTAACAGTCTTGCTATGGTGAATAGACACACACAGACATAGAGGTGTATAAGATCAGACTTTGTTGCATTGAGCATGGGAAACAAAGTGAAGGCTGCCCACAGTACACACACTCACAATCATGTACAGCAAGACTTTGTGGCCAGTAAACATTTTGGCATGGCTGACGTCAAACATGACGACAGCAAATTCAAATTTTACACTGGCTTGACATTTTACCAGTTCATTATACTATTACAATTTCTAGGACCAGCAGCCAGTACATTGACTGGCTGGAACAGTGATGTAAAATATCCAGAAACATCACAAAATAAGAAAAGCGGGTGTAAAAGGAAACTGTCACCTCAAGATGAGTTTTTTGTTTACTCTCGTTAGGTTACGACTGGCACTTCTGCATTCCGACCTGGCACAAAGGTTTGAAATCAGCACTGGTACCGTCTCCACTATAGTACTGACCTGGGCTCAATTCCTTTACACCCAGTTTGGTAGGCTAAGCAATGACATGTTTCCAAGTCGGTTATCAATCAACAAAAGTAGTAGACGTAAGGATGTGCTCCGGATTTGCTTGGTCAGATCCTTACGTCTACCACTAACAAACATCTGCCAAAGTGTTCTAGGGGACTTAAGAACATCAGGGTAATTATAGACTGCACATAAACGTGTGTACAACAGCCTGCAGATTTTCGAAGGCAGGGTAATCTATATTCGTCATTATACATACAAAACTTTAATTGGCATTGCGCCAAATGGAGCTATAGTATTTGTGTCTGATTTTGTTTAGGGTTCTATTTCTGATGTTGAAATTGTCAGGTGATCATGAATTTTAGACAGGCTTGATGAAGGCGATCTGATTTTGGCTGATAGGGGATTTACCATTAGGGATATTTTATATGCAAAGAAAGTGGATCTGAATGTATCACCATTACTTGGTTCATGCGATTAGTTCACGCCTCAGGAAGAAATTAAAACTAAATCCATTGCCAAATTTCGCATGCATGTGTACCGAGCCATCGAAAGGGTAAACAAATTCAGAATTTTCAAGCATGTTATCCCATTGTCACTAGCTCCCATTATGTCACAGATTGTGTTTGTAGTTGGATGCCTGGTTAATTTCCAGGAACCATTGGTTCGGTGAATCACTGGTTGTTTATATGTTGCTTCAGATCCACTCTTTGTATGTGGGATATGGTATATGTATCTTACCTGATACCACATGAAATGATGCGTACTGATCTGTAATCACCCTGTTTTCTAGACGGACGGTATATATATATATATATATATATATATATATATATATATATATATATATATATATATATATATATATATATATATATATGCAGAACATTTGAAGCAGTGACATAATAATTCCATTGTTATCTAAGTGTTTCACTGGGTTCTTAGTCCACGGTATTCAACCTGAATCCGTGATATCTGATATTTTGTAATCGCCCTCTCAATACTTGGGGTATATATTTTTCGACATGAAATGATGTGTACTGATCAGTTATCACCCTGTTATTAGATAAATAATAAATATATATCAATCAATTAAGCACACGCTCTTTATTCCAGACTTATGGCAGGTTCATACATACATATTATAATTATTGAATAATGAATATCAAAATACCAATTATGAAATGTCTTGCATGTTCTGTTCCAAGGCCACCTTAGTTTATACATAGATGCAGAGGCAACTCAAAAATATTACGTAATGTTAATTAATCACATTACATGGCATGCATATTCAAATGTATATTACATATTATATACATGGGGGCATCCGTGGCCTAGTGGTTAAGGTGTTGGACTCTAAATTCAAGGGTTGTGAGTTCAATACCCACACTGGGTTTCACTGCCATCTCTGCCCGAGTATGCTGCGTGCGCCAACACTAGAATGACATCACCCAGATGTGCCGTCACATCCGCTCTAATGCTGACAGCGGCTACAGAATGTACCACGAGGTGCTGTCGCAGTAGCGATGTTTATGTCATTATTAATTACAAACCAGGATGACTGGCTTCCAGTGAATGTGTCTACTGCGTGTTAGGGGCTGTTCACAACTTTTTATTATTCGCAAAAAGGGGCGGAGGGGGTCAAGACCCGCATACTAAATTTACAAAGTTTGGTCGCATGCGATATACGACCACCGCTGTGCCAAGCAGCGCCGCTGAGTGAACTGTTACGGGACTATTATTTGTTTTATTTGTGCAACAGTTCACCGCGCGGTGTAGTAATACAGCCAGACACTCCCACGCATGCACGCATGCACGCATGGACACACACACACGCGCACGCACACACACACACACACACACACACACACACACACACACACACACACACACACACACACACACACACACACACACACGAAATTGCATCAGCTTCTAAAAGGCAGTAAGACTTTACGAACCAGAATGTTCTCGATTGAGATTGTGATGTTCTAATCACTACGCCACCGCGCCCCACTGTGATATCATAATCTCATGAACAAAAAAACAACCGTGCTCCCGGAGTGGATAACCAAATTACCACTGACTCTGTAAACGCAATCAGCCACGGGAGATAAGTTTAAAAACCGACGTGAAACAGGCCAGCCGGTATGTGATTTACTCAATAACGACAAAGCGGTATCCCATGTAGATGGCGTGTACAATAGTATTTCTACGTATAGAAACGCATCAGCCATATAACACTTCGTGATACAATTATATATGTGGTATTGACATTTATCTTATAAGTTTGCTAATGTAAGACGCACTTAGGATGGCTGATAAAATGCGCTTGGAATTACATGATGTACTTGAAATCACTTGATGTTGTTTTAGCGTTAACACTGCTGAGTGATGAAAAGTACCAGTGAGAACTACATACAGTCACACCGCAAAGCCTAACCCACAGGAAATTTCGAAACAAGTTTATGTATTACGGATCCTTCCTGGGGTCGTACATGAAACCCGGAAAGGTTGGTGCCCGAGGTGCACAGCGTCTAAGTGTAATAGTAATATATGCATTAGTGTTGTGCGATACCAGTATACCAAATTATGATTCGTGCCTGTAATAGCAAGAACGATTGTTTTGCCACGCCCACTCGCTGTCATTGCTCGCGAGCGTGTGTACGCTGCGATACATTTGAACTACAATTGTTTTTATTTGTCTGACTACAAGTGCAGTCTACATATTCATTCTCACATAATAACTGTCTCCTTCCTGCATTCCAAACGGTCACCTGCCAATTCGATTGAAAGAAGCGTATGTATGGGACAACTTCACCGTTTCTGCTTGCTAAGGCAGACGTAAAGCGCCGCATCAATTAAACACCCAAAGCTAGGCTATATTTTAAGTTAGTTGTTATTCATGGCATAGGACTGGTTTCTACACGTGCAATTGCAAACAGGTGCCATGTGACCCTTCATCGAATGACGTGGTAGCGTTTACCGGTCAACACATCTGGAAAAAATCAGAAAGATGTTAAGCTTTGATTTGATTTGTTATCTCTGAAAAAATATTTTGTGGAAACAAACAATAGCACCAACTGAATTGAAATCACATTATTATTATAGAAAAGTATATTTTTTTACAGGTGTATTTTGGGGACTTTCCAAAATCGCTGCCTGATGTTTACCCCTTCATAAACTAATACGTCCTTTCGACCACTACTCCTAGCTACTTGCCTTGTTACGATACATATCGTATGTGTTTGCCATGAATTGCTTTTAATATACTAATTATACTAATCATATGAAGTATGGATGTCTGTAATAGGGAGTAATGCTAATTAATTTTGAACATTGACTACCGAGTAAACATTGAATTACAACATTGACGAAACATTTTTGATTAACCTTAAGACATTGACGGTTATTTTGTTTACATGTATTGTTCATTCTTTAAAATATACAATGCATCATTCGTTATATTATTTAACAGTATTGTGATATATAGTGCATTTGTCAACACTTCCACTACTGTGGGGGTGGCACTTATCTCTATGGAGTAGTGCCTGTGGCAGGTAGCCCCTGACCTTTCATGTATTATGGTGATTACCAATTTGATTGGTTGTGTGCATATACTGTTGTTTTATTGGGTACACCAATCACTGGTTATAATCGACTTGTATGTAGCAATGATTGTACTTACTGGTGTACTTGTGATGCATACAACCTGGAATTAAAATATGCCATTTATCAACCTTTACTTGTGTATCCGCCTTTCCTTTATTCCTACATCAAACGAGCTGCGGCCACACTTGAAACCAGACCAGCGACTCACTACGCTTTCAACACCACAGGAAACATAAATATATCCGCATTATTAATTCCATCGATAACTAATTATTGACATAATTAAATAGGGTGCCCTTAATTTAAGTTAAATGTGGATGGTTGGAATATCAATGTATTGTTAATGCAAACTTACCACCCCTGCTGCACTCTAGTGAAATCGTCCACCGCTCGCACGCACGATTGCACGCAAGCCATCATTAAAAAAGTAAGCATGGTCACCACTATCATGTTTCTTTTAGAAATGATGCATGGACACCGCCATCAAGAAATTAAGCATGTACATTGCCATAAAAAATAAACTTGAGCTTTACCATCACACACTTTAAGTTGGTCAATAAATTGACAATTGGCAAGCAGCCATCAAAAATATTTTACACAGGCAAACCACTGTAAAAAAATTACACTGGCAAACCACGGTCAATTGTTTTGCATTGACAAATCACTGTTAATTTGCTCACATTGGTAATTGACTTACTGGCAAATGTTTTATATTGGCAAACCACCATCGAGAAATATAATGTTTTACATTGGCAAATCACTAAAAAAATGTACACTAGCAAACCATTGTCAATTGTTGTCCATTGTCAAATCACTGTCAATTTGTTTTCATTGGCAAGCCACACATTGTCAACTGTTTTACATTGGCAAACCACCATCGATAAGATAACCCTGGAAAAACTGCCACAACGCTGTTTATATTGGCAAACTACCACGGTGCTACCGTGGATTTCAATCGTTTATCCGCCTTCTGCGCTTCACATTCACCGTTAGTCACGAATCGAGGTCACCACTGTGTCACGCCAAGGCAATGGCGAATGCCGCGTTGACGATCTCATGTTTATAAATAATTCAAGACTAACACGCCGAACCGAACGATCAGAAAGTCAGGACACGGTGTCAATGCCACAACAACAACAATAAGAGCATCAACAACAACAAAAACAACAAAAACAACAAAAGTAACAATAATAAAAATTATAACGATAATGATTATGATAATGATGATGATGATGATAATGATGATGATTATAATAATAGTAATACTAATACATGTGAATAATACAGATATACGTGGTTATAGCCTATTATTAGCATATTCAGAATCCGACGACGATATCTATATATATAAGGCCGACGCGAATATTATGAACGTATTATGAACAACAAAGCCAAAACCTTTAAGTTAAACTAAAATTAATTTGTAAGCCGTAGGCAATCTCGAAAACATAGTATCATGTATTATAGGTCATGCAGTGATACTCCTCCTGCAGTTAATTAGTCGCAGAATAGTCTGTCGCTTTTAAAATTGTGCAAACACCGACACAACGGTACATATTTAAACTGAACGTACAAACACGACTTATTCTGACGACACCATCTGCAGGATGAAAACCTACCTACGGCCAATGCTGCATCAATGGTGCGGAGTGATATTATTTTGGCTAACACAATAGTTTGTTAGCCTCATGTACCCAGGCCACATATTGCTGATCTCATAAAAACAGTATACCACCGTTTGCAACTTGTGGCATACCTTCATATATGTCATATCCGATCCTCTGTTTCTTTATATCATTACTTTCGGTCATACTCTGTATCTGTAGACTTTTTTTATTGGACGCAGTGTGACACCGATTCTTGTAATCTGCCACACACGAAACCCTTCACATCATGTTAATGTTAAATGAACGGACATATATCATTCGTACATTGACGAGGAACGAATTGTATATTTTGTGATTACCCTCGCAATTGTCCAAACACCAGACTATACACATTGATGAAGCGTGCTGCTGTAAAAGTACATATAATAATTAACATGAACCTCTGCATTTTTAACCTACACGTGCATTGTATAATGTTATGTAGCCCATTCACTAGTGACGAACAAGGATAATCCTAATTCAAGCATTTTGGTATGTATGTCATAATGTGTTGTCGACATATTACACATCGATGTGTATG
>OY759262.1:52499784-52599784 GCA_963662155.1 Lamellibrachia columna
ACAGTTATGGGGTCACAAGGATTCACAGCTATGGGGTCACAAGGATTCACAGCTATGGGGTCACAAGGATTCACATCTATGGGGTCACAAGGATTCACAGCTATGGGGTCACAAGGATTCACAGCTATGGGGTCACAAGGATTCACAGCTATGGGGTCACAAGGATTCACAGCTATGGGGTCACAAGGATTCACAGCTATGTGATCACAAGGATTCAAAGTTATGGGGTCACAAGGATTCACAGCTATGGGGTCACAAGGATTCACAGCTATGGGGTCACAAGGATTCACAGCTATGGGGTCACAAGGATTCACAGCTACAAATTAAACGGATTTTTAAAAATTAAGGAATCATAAAAAAACTTTAAAGGTCATTTAACAAAGTAACTAACTCATCATCTGAAAATGTTAAGGGGTCATCTCTTATAATTAATGGGTTATCTCAAAATTAAAAAGTAAGGAGTCATATCAAAAGATAAACTTAAGGGACCATCAAGGAGTCATCTAAAAATTGTAACAAGAGGGTCATCTAAAAAATCAGCCTCTTATTTTTCTTTTTTAGGTGATAGCTTTTTAATTTCAAGATACCCTTTAGTTTTGGGGATTACTTCCTAATGTTGTTAATTAAAAATGTACCTCTAAATTGTATATATTGAGTTGATCGATTAAATTGTTTAGACAATCCCCTTTAATAGCAATTAAAATCCATTGATATTTACTATCAATACGTGTGTAGGTTGTGGATTCAGACTAAATGTATAAACTAATTGTCTTGCATATTTCGTGGGCAAACACACGAGACGGCCTCCTTATATGTATGTTCTTAGATTACATAATAATAAAATATAATTATGATATGTATATGTACCGGAGTTACGCAAGCGAACACTAACAGCGCGCGGCGGGGAAGAGAAGAACCGATACACCATTTGAGGTTATGTTCTAGTAAGACGTCCTAGCTGATCGTCTCAAACAAATGAAGGTGTCATATCGCAAAACTAAGAGGTCTTCCACAAATTGAAGGGAACCTTAAAAAAAATGTAAGGCTTATTCAAAAATTAACTAGCTAATCATCTCAACAAATTAAGAGATCATGTCATAGAATAAAGGGTCATATCAAAATATAAATATAACGAGTAGTCGAAATGCAAACTTAAGATTTTCTGTAAAACAAACTACAGAGTGTTCTAAGGTATTATAACATAAAGAAAACTGTAAGGGGTGATTTATCATAAATTAATAAACTGATCGTCACGTTAATTTAATGGATCATCTCAACACATTATTGGGCCATGTAATAAAATAAATTAATCTTCTAGAAAAGTAAAGGATAATTTCGAAAAGTGTAAGGGATCATTAAAATAATTATGTAGCTTATTATCTGCAAAAAATTGGGATAATCTCATACAAAATAATAGGGCTTCTCGTAAAAGCTATGGGGTCATAAGACATGCAAGCCGTCATTATTAATAAATTAGCTGAGCATTTCAATAAACTAAGGGATCATCATAAAATATTAAATACAATAAAGAGGTCTTCTAAAAAGTTGAAGAATCATTTAAAAAACGTAGATATTCTTTAAAAAAGAACTAGCTGATCGTCTCAATAAATTAAAAGATCATCTTAAAATATAAAAGGGTCATCGAATAAAATAAAGGGGTCTTCTCAAACAAGTTAAATAAAAATAAAATAGAAGTGTATATTAAAAAGAAATGGCTGATCGTATCGACGCATCCAGGAAACATCTCACAACATTAAGGGTTCTTCCCATAAAATAAAAGGGTTTTCTCAAAAAAGTTAAGGCGTCATTTTACACTAAATATAAATGTTAATTACAAAAAATCTAACTGATCATCTAAATGAATTAAAATATAATCTTCTAACATTAAAGTGTCATCTCATAAGAAGGTGTCTACTCAAAAAGGTTAATGGATCTTTTCAAAAATAGAACTGGCTGATCAGCACATTAACGGATCATCTCAAAACATTACGTGGGCATTTCATAAAATGTGTTTTCTCAATAAAGCTAAGGGGTCATTATTTGTTTTTATGTATATTAAAAAACAAGCGTCATGCGTCGGAAGTGTGGAAAACTAGTTGTATAAATAAACAGGAAATCGCTACGTTGGTATATATATATATATCCATGGCGCAGCCCATGAAATATGGTTGCTGTGTGTTCAACAAGCTTTTCCTAATAAACCCCTGGCGTGATATTGTTGACTGTAGTTGCAAACGGTTAGTTTGTATTCATTCTTTTAGGTGCACCACCACAACAAATTGCCTTTTGTTTCCATTTAAGTGATAATCAAGCAACATATACAATTAATGGGTACCTTAAAAAAATATGACATTAAGGGTTAATCCCGTAAATAAGAGCTTGGTTTTAGATGACCCTTTTGTGGCATTTTTTAGATGACTCCTTAATGTTTTTATAGCCCACTTACATTTTTGAGATTACATATTTAAAAAATCCGTTTAATTTATTTGAGATAACCCTTTATATTTTCGATGTAATCCCATATTTTTACCACTTCAATTTGCATTTACTTACATATTTAGATTTCCCTTGATTAATGAAGTGACCGCTTGGGAAGACCCCATTATTTTATTTATATATATATATATATATATATATATATATATATATATATATATATATATATATATATATATATATATATATATATATTGACCTCATGTTGACCAGTGCCCTGTAATGTAAAAAAAAATGTATCACGCCGAGCATAGGATAACGATATGACACATAACACATTCTTAGCGTAGTTAGTGGATATCAGCAGTGACTCCCTGGATGATGCGCATTGTCCTGTCAGGAAGCGACAGGGCGGTTATGAATGGTTGGATCAAAATACCCTGTCCGTTGTTCACATTGACCTGATGGATGCTTTAGCGGACAATGCAAACTAATAGCAAATAATTCGGGACTTTCACAAATGTCCGTTATAGATATGTGTTCGTTATGGACAGGTGTCCGCTAAACCAGGTTTTACAGTACGTGTGTGCGTGTGTGTGTGTGTGTGTGTGTGTGTGTGTGTGTGTGTGTATATATAAATATATATACACCCACATATATATATATATATATATATATATATATATATATATATATATATATATATATATATATATATATATATATATATATATATATATATATATATATATATATATATATATATATATATACACACACATTAATATATATATATATACATTAATAACTAATGTATATATTATCCTGGGCTGCGTCCAAATAAAGATGTCATTGTCGATTCCCCAGCATTTGTTTCGTAGCTGGTGGTTCACTTCTATATATATATATATATATATATATATATATATATATATATATATATATATATATATATATATATATATATATATATATATATATATATATATATATATATATATATATATATATATATATATATATATATATATATATATATATATTGGTTGCTTGACCTCATGTTGTAAAATGCCATGGAATGTTTAATTTTTTTTTTTAATTGTTATCATCCCGAACACAGGATATCGACCGCGATTCTGCTACCTGCCGGCAGTAGCTGGTACGTGCAAGGCGTACATACCGAAGTGGTACTACAACTTTGCGACTTATACGTGCGAGAAGTTCATCTACGGAGGTTGCGGAGGAAACCGAAACAGATTCGATACAGAGTTGGAGTGTCGCAGGAGGTGCAAGGCTAAGTGCAAGGGCTTGGTGAACTGCGACCTGAAATGCAAGAGCGGATTTATGAAAGACCGCAAGGGATGCCCAATCTGCCAATGTGTGGACCCCTGTGAGGTACAGTAATGACAATAGTAACGACGTCCGGCAATGTATTGAGAAGATCCAATACACAATGTCAACTAGACAGGCTCAGATCATTGGAAAACAAAAATTGCACCGAACACACATATTAAAGGCATTAAGCTTCACTTTCAAATAGTATACTTGTGTTGCAAATGTGTCATATGTAACATAATAGTAAAACATTGCATAGTGTTTTGACAAATATATGCTACTAGAAGAAACGGCGTGATCAGGAAAAACAAAATGTTAATTTAGTTAACACATTTCATTATACCACATTTTTAGTGTATCCACGACCTGAGCAATGCTAGTAGCGGCTCGTATACATTGAAAAAAGTACATTTTTGTCGTTCAAAGAAAGGCAGCTTGTCTACTTGTATATCCAGTGAAAATATACGTTCATTTCAAATGACACTTGTACGTTATTGATATAACTTGAGAACATCAATTTCATGTTTAAACATCATATTTTTTTTATAGCTGTGTAAGTGCAGTAATTACTGTAGTTGACATATATGCAATATAATACATTAGGAGTTTATTTTTTTATACAGAATGAGAAGTGTTCGCCCAGGCAACAGTGTGTACGGAAGGTGCAATTTTGGCTCGTCCCTGTTTGTCCAGAGGTCGGCTTTTGTGTCGGTAAGCATCCTAATTGAACTTTTGTTCGGAATACTTGTGCGCATTGTCATTAATAACATAAAGCGCTATGTAATATTCTATGATTTCCACCTTAACTAACACAAACACAATCACGTAAAATAGAGCTGTATGGGATCACGTATCGTGGATTGGCTCGTCACTTTATTTGCTCTCAAGCAATACAATATACAGCCAGCCGGTACAGCGACATGCAGTTAGCTAATGTCAGGACACGAGCCGGGCGATGGCCAGTCGCCGATGGCCAGTCGCCACACGTCGGAACGATCAACTCATCCTCATGAGTCATCTGCCGAACAGGTTCCTTATCATGAGCAACATAGCTGCTGTTACGCCAGGTCGCAATAATCAGCGAGCCAACAGCTCAAATGTTAGAGGCAGGATTCGCAATAGTTACCATGCAAGGAGACCATACAGGGGTCCGGTCCTCAGACCTGTCCCCGCCGAAAGAGATTAGTGGGTGCCAGCATTGTGATAGACCAACCAACGCTGGAACGAGGTTCTGTTCAGTGATGAGTCCAGGTTCTGTTTCGACTGCGCCGATGGAAGAGAGAGGTTGTGTCGCAGATGTGGTGAACGCTACGCGAACCGGTGACCAGACAGATGACAGTGCGATGGTTTGGGCAGGCATGTTTGGAAGCCACATATCTGATCTGGTGGTGATTGACGGGTTCCTCAATGCACAATGATACATCTACGAAAACCTAATTGCCTCACCTAGCGAATTCCGAAAGGTTATCCTGGAGTCAGGCATTCCAGCAAGACAACGTTAGTCCCCATGCAGCCCGTGCAAAGACAGCTGTACTGGACGAAACGGTCGCGGCCATGGATACCTTATTCCCTTAATAGTACAATCGAGCAAATGTAGACTGAACTTCTTAGGTGCGCGAGTCGAAGGGTCAGACACCAATTAACATACATGAACTCGGCCAGGCACTATTAGAAGGAATTTCCCAGCAAACCACGCGGCGCCTAATGCAAAGTATACGAGACAGACGCGTTACCTGCATCATGGCCAACGGTGTTCACACACGTTATTGAAGTGTGACTTTGCTGTAAAATGTCCATACAACGCACACGGCTGTGGTGCGCTGTAACCTATGTTTTCCAATATAATGTTAGATGTATGTCAGGAGTAGAACTTCAGCATTTATTTTACTATATATATATATATATATATATATATATATATATATATATATATATATATATATATATATATATATATATATATATATATATATATATATATATATATATATATATATATATATATATATCAGGACGATGATATTTATTCACTTTACGGGAGTCTTACACGTATACACACTAATTTCACTGTATGTTCTACTTGCAGATGTCTGCGACTTGCCAAAGCGAACCGGACACTGCCTTGCCTATATGCCACGTTGGTTCTACAACAAGAACACCGGACAATGCGTGAAGTTCATCTACGGGGGCTGCGGTGGAAACATGAATAATTTCGAGACAGCTGCGGAGTGCAGGAGAATGTGTCCGTGTCCACGTTTCACTTGTGACAAAACATGTGAATTTTGTCACGAGCTTGACAAGAACGGATGTCGCACGTGCGCCTGTCGCATCACCCCGTGTGCCGTAAGTGTTGTGAGTGATTGATCGAATTTATGTTGTAAACAATAAGCACGATTGACGTTTTTCTATAGATATTGCATAAGTCATTATTGTCAGCACATTTTATTAAACTATTGAACCAATGTTAGTTAGAGTGTAGAGGCCCCATATTTGATATTTTTATTGTACAGTATTTTATTGTATTTATATTTTTAATATGTGTACTCATTTGTTGAATGATTATGGCCTGTGAATAATATTATATTATTTGAAACTTAAACCATCTTTGTTGAAGTACATGTTCTGCGGGCAAGGAACCCATTGTTATCCAGTGCCGTGGGGGTGGGCTGGGTGTCGTCGAACTGCGACATGTATCAAAGGTAACTTGATGAACGTAAACAAAAATATTCTTCGTGATCAATGATATTTGTTCTTACATCATGTTCGATATATATATATATATATATTATGCTGGTCATTTGTACTTATTTTGAAAATGGAAGCGACCCCTATTATTAATATATTAAATTGCTCATTCAATCTACCTGAGCTAGCATTAGCGATCAAATATATACATTCATTCACGTTTTATTGCATTTGATAAAAACTGTTCAACTCTGTACGAGTGGCATCGATTTTATGTCACTTCTGCAATGAAATTTCTGCATAATCCATCTGCTTAAAGGCCAACCGTCGGAAAGGAATTCAAAGCATATTTTTACACATTTTTGTTATCGTATCACTGCTTTGACGTTGTAGCCAAGCCTGGTCGTTGCCCGAACGTTTATGATGGAGTGAATGGCGCAAGCTGCAACTTAGACTTTGAATGCCCTGGAAGAAAGAAGTGCTGTGCTGTCGGAAAGAAAAGGCGTGCTTGCATCAATCCAGCCTAATGAGGTATGTTGAATATTAATTCAAGTATATTAAATCAGTACCGGATTGGCTCCTTTCGAACAATAACTTAGTCTGGCCTTAGTGAACGCCATGAAATAGCAGTGGTAACTTTGAATTAATTAACTATACAATATATATATATATATATATATATATATATATATATATATATATATATATATATATATATATATATATATATATATTGATATTGTATTTTTATAACAACAGCGTCATATACACCTTTATGTCTCTTTTACCTTATGTTCCAATGTTCCAAGCTTGGTTTGTGTTGTCAACGTCTACAAACCTTAATGAAAACTCTAAATATCCAGGTTCCTGATACGTGTGGACGAAGGAGAAGATGACAGACTACCACGTGTGTTCGCGCCGGAAGAAAGCGTGTCGGCGTTAGTGACCTTCACTGCACGATCAATAAGAACGCAATTTATGTAAACACTGTGAAGTGATTATAGTTCAATCTACACGGATGTACGCAACCGAATAAACTGCTAAGTCAACAGCGAATCGCGTGTGTACTTTTGATAACCTCTTCTGTGTGGATATTCTTCCTTGTTTATTTTCTGGTTTCCGCCTTCACTTTACGCCGTATCTTAAACCAGATCGGCTTTACAAATGAATTGACAAATATTGGTTCTGCTGTCTTGTTTGGAAACATAAATATATTTGGTTGTACACGGCTTTGCTTCAAATCACGCAGTTCATCACAGGCACTGTAACATTCATATTTGTATTGCAACGCAAGTAAAATAATATTGTATACAAAGACATATGTCAACATGTTGGGCTAGGTATATGCTGCTGGAGGTTGTATGTTACCCGAAACATTTACCCCACCTAGCGGGTTGGGAAGATGCATTATTACATCCATCAAAACCATCAAGGTATGCAGTATGCAAGTTTGCAGTTTTGCCAACAAACACAACGAACTTTGAAGGCGTGTCCACAATACCTGTCCATACAATTTGCTCCTTCAAATTAAAAACAAATGAGGCACTTTGCATACAAGTTTTCATACATGATTATGACCAACTTACACATATCTGCCTCAGTCGATCCTCTGATTCTGATTTTAATATATATATATATATATATATATATATATATATATATATATATATATATATATATATATATATATATATATATATATATATATATATATATATATGTATATCCGGTACTGATATATATATATATATATATATATATATATATATATATATATATATATATATATCAGTACCGGATATACATATATATATATATATATATATATATATATATATATATATATATATATATATATATATATTAAAAATGGTCAGCAGTCCCTATCTTGCGAATAATGAATCAACTATGTTATAAATAGCAATCTTACGCTCCAACCGCGATATCTCTGATTGTGATTTTTTGCTGCATAGTTTGTACTACAAATTACACAATAAGTGCTAGGTATACTCGACCGCTCGACCACTCGACCGCTCGAGATGTTGTTTGTTCATCAGTATATATAATTACACCTATAGATATTTGGCATGTCGATTTACTACGAAGAACACTTTCCGATGATATTTCTATGTAGCTTATTTTACGTGTACACTATATTTTCACTTGGTATTAAGTAATTAAAGTAATATTGTAGCATATACAACGCGACGCCTTATCTTGTAATCGTTCACTCACTTGATACTTTTAGGGTCTTTCACAATTATCGACATTTACCAATTTGTAAAAAACGTCCTAATTACCATACCGCCCTCCCCCTCCCGCATTAAAACTTTAAAATGTATATAATTTTCCAGATTGAACATACACGGATGTATTAATGCTGCGACACAGTGCGTGATTGTTCGTGATAAACTGGCGTGGAGCCTGAGCTAGTTTCTGTAAATATCAGTCATAACTGGAAACATGTGTGAGCGAAAAAGTGGCATTCCATTTGCGCCACCTTGTGATTACTTGTCAAGTTGCCCTGTCTGGACTTCTAGTTTGAGCTAATAATAGAGGTGGCGCCACTAAATATTGTCGGCACCTCACAAGCATCGCAGGTATAACAATCTGCTCGGCGAATCCCGACTTGCACGCAATAAGTTATTTCGTCTTTGGACAAAATTGCATTTCGCATGCCTGCCTCTTATGTCATTAATAAACGTCTCCCTACTAAATCTGATTACTTGTTCTTAATAAACTGGCGTGGAGCCTGAGCTAGTTTCTGTAAATGTCAGTCATAACAGGAAACATGTGTGAGCGAAAAAATGGCATTCTAATTATTTATTACCGTAATAATAATGGGCATGGAATGCCGAAAGCCCTTAGATGGGAGAAACAATCACGTTACGATTGTCTACAAGTTCCACAGTAGGGGCGTAATGAAAAAGTGGATTACATGTACAAACATAAAGGCTGGGGTACTCGATCCCCCACCTCCCCCGGCACGAGGGAGACTACCCCACCCCAGGTGAAGCGTCAGGCACATGAATTCAATTGGTGTTCTAATGTCAAACAATAACATGATCAATAAACAGTTGTACTCTTAAAAAGTCACAAACTCAGATCACAGTACACAGTCCAGTGATAGCGACTCGCGAGCAGCTGTACCAAGCGCCTCCCGCCTCACGAGCAGCTATACCAAGCGCCTCCCGTCTCACGACCAGTGCCGGATCCAACCACCAGACGAGCCGCCAGCGTATCACTTCGGGTGGTGTAGACTGCCATCACTTCATGGGTGCATGTTTAGGAGCCCCTGAAACAATGCAAAAAACTCGGCAGAAAAAGTTCAACAGCAAGAATGGATCATGCAATTATGGCTTCTTAGAGTGAGAAGGATTTCATTATAATGTAACTATTGAAAAAGGTCGAGTGCATTTTGAGTCCACCTTAGAAACTGCTGCAGCCTTCCTCAACATGCTGGAGAAATATGATCGAGACAGAGGAAGTTTGTCAGAGAACCTGAACAAAGGCCCACCATCACTATCATTCACGTAGCAACCTGTGAGGGCATGTGCTGCCGCCTGTGGAATGAATGTCCAAATTGAAAGGGCGGCCTGTTCTATGCTTGTACGACAAGACAATGGGTTTAAGCTTTGACTTCGTTATACGACATTGATTCATGTTGATGTTATGGTTAACTTTTGTTTCCTCACTGATCCGGAGAAAAGCAAAGAACATTAACGTAAACATGGCTTTAAGTAAAGCGAGGGTGAAAGTAGTTCACCCAATTAGTGAAAGCGTTTTAACTAATCTTTTTAAATCACGTGTAGTGAGGACTACGTATAGCTATACTTGGACGATGCCTAGCAATGCCACGCATGTACTTGGTGATCAGGTAGTTGGATGTTGTGTCAATAAAACCCGCTGATTTATGCAATAGCAGCTAAATATGTATGAATTGTACTAGGTGCATTCCTTGCAAAGGGTTTCACAAAAACATATAACAACCCAGGGAGATAAATCGGCGCTTGCCCTCTTAAATGTGTTGACAGAAATTCATAAAATGTCGCCAGTTACTGCGACATCTTGTTCTAGTACGAGGAGTGTTGGCCTGCTCTATCGTTGTTACTGAAGCTTCGCCCAGGCAGCCAATGAATAGGAAGTGGCACGTTGTGGGAGTGAGTGTTGGTTGCACTACCTTTGCCTTGTCTTCCTGCAACCGAGATATATAATCAGCGACCACATTCGTCTTACCTGGAATGTGTTTTGCTCGAAAGCAAATATTGTGGGACATACACAGGACCACTAGCTCTATAAGCTCTATCAAGCTAACATATTCTGCTAACCAATTTGTCGGGAAACAGCCTTGTAGCCACTCATTGCCAAAAACTGCCGTTGTAAGGTGAATGACATCTGACGAAGTCCAGTAAATTGGCAAGAAAGACATGGTACCATTAAAAGTTTCCAGAAATTCCAACCAGGCCTTGATATCCTTCCGTGCTTCACGATTAAGTCAGATTAAGTGGTTGGGGTTGGACTTGCCTAAGGTGAGGTTGATCAAAGGAAGACAGAAAGTTCTACCGGGCGAAATCACTCGGAATGCATACTGGATGGAACCAACCAGAGACTGAACCTCCCGCAGTGAAGCTTTTCTTCGTTTAGCCATTGCACTGAGCTTGGCACGAAACTTGTCAGGGGGAAGCTGAATTGTCTGTGCTACTGAATCTGCTTTGATCCCATGAAGAACTATTTTTGGAAGTAGGTAATATCATTTTGGAGTGTTTTATGGGCAGAATAATCATACGGCATTTTTCAAAGAATCTGTCCAAATAGAACTGGCACCGTGAATAGGTCTTCGCGAAAAAGATAAAGTCATCGATAATGTGACTGAAATATTTGATTATGCATACATATCCACTGCACTGCTTGTGACAATGACTGAAACGTCTGACACGACTTGCTGCAATCCATCGGCAAACACATGTCGTGCTAGAATTGCCCCTTAAACTTGAAACCTAGCAGGCGATAGCCAAGTGGGGAAATGGGAATGATTATGAAAGCATCCAGTAGGTCTGCTTTAATCACAAAACACCCTTGTCCAACATAATGCGAATACAATCATCAAGCATTTCGAATGAAACAGCTGATAATTATGGAGCAATGTGGGAATTGACATTGATTTTCCTTGGGGAAGCTTAAGTCATGAATGCGATGAAATTCCCCTGGATCCTTTTTGGAACTAAACCTAGATGAGAGGCGAGAAAACCATGTTGGATAGAGGGAGATTCTGGTAAGGACCCGCAATTCACGGAAGCCTCTGTAGGCGGACCTGGCCATCGTATTCTATTGCAACATCAGAACCTTTGCGGTGGGCATTTGTGTTAACATGTTTCATGTAAGACACTAGTTGATGGCCCTCCATAGGGAACCTGCGGGCCCTGACAGCTGTATAGACCATGAAAAGGTCCAGCCACTCATCAATCTCGGTGGCTGGAACTACCTCCTGCTTTGTTTTGTATTTGCCTAGATCAACGTTTATGTCCAGGATGTGGGAACGTCTGAGGCAACGTATTGGGCTGTAATCGGCCGAACAAATTACATCGACTGTCGATTGAGGGAGGCCATTCCCTACATCCCCATATGACATATGCAGTTACATCTTACTTTTTTCGCTGCGTTGAGTCCTTAAGGGCGCGTCACTCAAACGTGGCCTCTGCACGGTCGGTGTCCCTGTCGCAGTGACTGTCACTCGAGTCGTCTGATACCGGCGAGGGTCCGCGCTTGCGTTGTTCTGCATGGTCCATCGCTGACACTGCCGATGTAGAAGGGATCGCCTCGCTCTCAGCTTGCATGTTCTTGAAGCCCTGTGCAATCTGTGTCGAAATGGCCGTCATCAGCGTCGCGTACAAGACAGTGTCGACACTAGGTGGCAGCACTGGCGTAGAAGTCGCAACATAGGGAGACTCATCCTGCATCAGTGCATCATCGGCTGCCTTCGCTCACGTGGCTTTCCGCATGGTGCAAACCAAAGCCACGCATCAACTTACGCCGCGAACCGACCAGCATACCTTGCTGGTCGGACCAGTCCCCCATTGAACCACCTACAACCACCATTGAACCGCAATGACCGCTCGTTATTGCATAACGCAAGCGCACATCTTCCCTCTGTATTACCCAAGAGGAGGCAAAGGGGTTTACACATAGACAGCAGGGGCCTGGCAAACAGCATGTCCCAGTACTGGTAACACATTGCAGGGCAATGCCTCATCCCATAAATTATCACCCACACATACACAATGTATATTGACACTGGAGGGCCAAATGTGAGCAAACGGAAAGCTACACATATACAATTTATATCAACACTGGAGGGCCAAAAGTGGACAAATGGAAAGCTACACATATATTTAATGTATCTTCACACTGGAGGGCCATATGTGAGCAAAGGGAAAGTCACACATATATTCAATGTATATCCACACTGGAGGACCAATGTAAAATTTCGAAAGGAACTTGGCCCATATAAGCATGATAATGCACCACAAGTTCATAGTCATTGGTTAGCAGGTTAACAGTTCGGCCAATGAATATAGGTGGTCGTTGAAATTGAAACAGAGGAGTACGAACATACCAAGATAACTGCCGGAGCCCACGGCTCCTAAAAGAGTTAATGACTTAACATAGTTAAATTTTTTTAAACAGTGTAAATGTTATAAAATTAATTAAAATGTTTAGGTTATAAAAATGGCAGGTTTTTTTCAGGTCATTTAAACGTTAGCGTTCAGCACCCCACTCTGAGCAAGGTGGCAAGGCGTTCAGGGCCTGTGCAAAAAAAGTTAGAGGTCTTCACCCCCAGGGCAATACTGTGTAAACAATAACGTCTTGTTGAACAAGCCTGTGAGTAGATAGTTTATAAAGGGACTGCCGCTGCCTTTGTGCGTTGTTAAAAACCCTGCTGGCTCGAACATCCAATCGATCTGTATTATCGCCAAAGTCGTTTTTAAAATTAAAACCTTTAGTTTGAGCAAACAATCGCGGAAGTAGAAACTGATTTGGAACACGCAGCGACAGCAATAAGTACCCCTAACCAAGCAAGTTGAACAAGCCTGTGAGTAGATAGTTTATAAAGGGACTGCCGCTGTGTTTGTGCGTTGTTAAAAACCCTGCTGGCTCGAACATCCAATCGATCTGTATTATCGCCAGTCGTTTTAAAAATTAAAACCTTTAGTTTGAGCAAACAATCGCGGAAGTAGAAACTGATTTGGAACACGCAGCGACAGCAATAAGTACCCATAACCAAGCAAATTGCCCCCTCCCCCTTCCCCGCTCCCCCTTCCCCCCATCGCGATCACAGTGCCTAGCTAACAGTGACCCAATTTAATGATGGCTGTTATAGAAAAGGGCCGCCGCCCGTAACCAATGTTGAACTGCAAAGCCGTTGGAAACTTAAAATACACAAACAAACTGGTCTATCGTCACCTAGTGTGAAACGCTAATAATTGAGGGGGCGCCACCAAATATTGTCGGCACCTCACAAGCCTCGTATGTATATCTATCTGTTCGGCGGACCCCGACTTGCACGGAAAAAGTTATTTCGTCTTTGGGCAAAATTGCATTTCGCAAAAAAAGCGTTTGAACGTTTTCCAAAGCGTTCATACTTAGCCTGGTATGTTATTGATAAAGATGTTGTTGAAATCGTAGTATTTTAGTTGTCGTTTGCGCTGCTGCTGTTTTCATAAAATAAAAGATGCATCGTTGTGCATGTGCGTCTCTGGAAAATTGCATGTGTCTGCCATATTGCTCCATTGATCAGCTAGCCCCGTGTTCCCCTACTATTTTTTTTATGAATATAAGTATTCTACATAGAGCGATAATTAGAATAATATATATATATATATATAATATATAAATACGCCGTGATAGCACATTATTTAAAATTATAACCTTTAAAATCCCTGATAGTATATGTTTGGATGGAAAGAACATTTTACGACAAACGATTTACGCGAAAGTACTCAAGGCAACACAACAATGCCGCGGTGTACGAAATAACACGCATTACTTACCGATGTCGCACTCGAATGGGGAATTTCAAATGCGACGAGAAACACAACGAAACGTTAAATAAGTCACACGGCATTGATTATCGTATGAGCAGGTGAGTCTCCTGTGCTACTCAAATGGGTAAATGTGCAAAGGGGCAATCCAATACTACGATTTCAACAACATTGCACGCGTAGGTAATTATTAATTTCCCAATGTGACGGATGAGTTGGCTTTGTGTAATAAAGCAAATAATGCAGCCATGACTTTGAAACAATTGTCGCTGTTAAATTGTGTCAGCCATCGGGGCATAGCAATGTTCAGATGGCTTGTTTTGACGGGGAGATGGAGACGTGGTGGCAAGACAACATTTGCTATTCAGACCAATATTCAGACCTACGCCGGCAACGTTGTCATAGCTCCAATCAGTCAGTCAATCAAAAACGTTTCTCAAATAAATCATAATTACATTATCATCTCATTCGGATGACGGGTGGCATAAATGTTGTTCACGATAGTTGTCCATTGATGACTGTCCTATAAGAAAATATTACAACACAAACAATGTAGGATTAACTATATTTGTATTATGCCATATAACAATTTTGTGGCATACATTTCTAACAACTGATATTCTTTAAAATAATTGCTCGATATAATTCGAGCTATAATGAATTAAACTTGTTACAAGCAGTTCGAGAACTCTTTTCTTTCTACACAATATCCAGACATACCTCGGTGCAAATATATGTCACCTATTTGTGTTTAATGGCAGTTTTAGTACTACAACAAGGTGTGTTTATTTCATTGAGTGTCTTATTGCTTGTGATGACAGAAATTCGATGAATTTCAAGTTCATCGATGTTCAACACAGTTTATGTTGTTACCTATACCACTAGCAGGCTAACATCACCTCTATCGGATAGTTTAACCTTAGTGTATCGACATATTGCAAAACATTAGCTTATCCAGAACAATGTCCAACAAGCAAAACGTACCGTGGGAACAAAGTATACATCGTAGTTATCGTAAGACTAACTGCATTTCAACAAACACCAATGAATACTTCAACCATAATACATAAATCTTATTGTTCGGACACAATCGAGCACGCGTTGACACATATAAGGGTCTCATAGTACCCTACGATTTTGTGGTGCGTAAAATAATTGCTACCATTATTAATTTATTGGCATTATTAATTGTATATGTGTGATTCAATGTAACCAAATTGCAGCAGCTACTCAATGAGATATTTGCAGGCACACGCACCCACAATTAAAACACTTCTTACGCGTAATTAAACCAATAAACCAAATGTTGAGTATGCCCGTTATCTCACCCGTGCACGTATATATATATATATATATATATATATATATATATATATATATATATATATATATATATATATATATATATATATATATATATATATATATATATATATATATATATATATATATATATATATATATATATATATATATATATATATATATATATATATATATATATATATATATATATATATATGTATATATATATATGTATATATATATATATGTATATATATATATATATGTATATATATATATATATATATATATATATATATATATATATATATATATATATATATATATATATATATAAATATATATGGATTTATGCAACTTACAGCTGCATAACAGATTTTATGAGATAACCAAGGCAAGTCTTGCCCTGGGTGTCCGAGTCTACACCGGAACTACTTGGCCAAATAATTTGTATTACTCCACGCTATTCAGCCAATCACGGCTTAACGGAAACCAGTTCAAACCAGAGCCAGCAGCTGGAATCTTTCACTCCTGTTCCAGTCTCTGCATTGCGAAGTTGTGTCTAGAAAATTTGTCTCTCGAAATACTTTGGTTTTTACCAACAGTCGTTACGTTTTTCAAATACGTTTTGAGAGTGACCACTTCGAGCTGCGTCGACTGACCTGCAGGAGGAAGACCGCCTCAACACTCGTTTCAGCTGAGTATTATTTCAGTTGTATTTACTTCGTCGGTTGCCTCGTGGTTAATTTGCTCGTTTCGTATACGTTTAAACTTCCCGCAATCGGCCATTCAATATGTCGGCGGTGAAGTCGGAGCTAGATGTGCTTGTGCTCGGGCATAGCCACGCGTAATGGTTGGGCGCGTTCATTGAATCTGCGGGTCTCCTTGACGACTCAGAAAGATTAGGTTACACGTGCACGGTTCGTTTTATGGGTCGGAGGGGAGCGTCCATTAAAACATTTCGAGAACCGGCAACCATTACCCGGATTTCTGCCCGCGTCCCTGACATAGTCATTACCCTTATTGGGGGCAACGACCTCGATGGGAAGTATCCTCCACTTCCAGAGGCAGTAGGTTTGCAACTAGGTAGATTGGGCGATGAATTGTTAGCTTTAGGGGTCCGTCAAGTATGTCTATGCCAAATCGAGCGCCGCAAGAAATGGCGCCATTTTGATTTTGATACGGGAGCGGCTCGTGATGCATCCGCGAATGCTGCGTTACAGTCAGCATGTGGGGGACGTCGTGGTCTGTTCTACTGGAGCCATAAGTACCTTTGGAACAGCCCGGCGAAGGTTTTCCGCCAAGATGGCGTGCATTTATCCGATAAAGGAAATTTCCGACTGTTCCGCAGCATTCGGGGGGCAATTTTCAGAGCAGTTAGCCGGGTTGTCCTACAGCTGACTACAACTTAACTTGTCGTTTCATTGTCGAGCGCTAACTGCCGGTAAGGTGTTGATAATTAGGAGCTCGCCTCAGTCCTAATAACTCTATAATCATGGTGACTCTTGGTTGTTTTGTATATCATTCGCGGACATTGTGCCCCTCTTCGTATATGTAGCCACGGGGGATGTTCCCATATTTTATCGAATTGACATACACCCAGTTATGCGCCTCCGTGGACAGTTCCAAATGAAGATAATTCCCATTTTGTGTTGTGTCACCATCCTCATTGTTCGTTCTTATGACACTATTGTTGTCATGTTATCGTTGCTATTATTAAAAGTAACGCAACGTTTTACCTCGGTGACACTTTATTTTCTATCACGGGAGGCGACCCCGACCTTTTGCGTTTAGGTACTTTCGGGGGCGGTGACCCCCTACTTACCCGTGTTTGCACTTTCTGCATTGATGTACTATCTCGGGCGGTGTCCCCTAATTAAATGTGATTGTCATCTTGCATGTATATACTATCGTGGGCGGTGTCCCCTCGCTAAATGTGATTGTCATTGTGCATTGATATACTACCGTGGGCGGTGTCCCCTAACTAAATGTGATTGTCATTTTGCATTGCTATACTAACATGGGCGGTGTCCCCTAACTAAATGTGATTGTCATTTTGCATTGATATACTATCGTGGGCGGTGTCCCCCCTCTAAATGTGATTGTCATTTTGCATTGATATACTATCGTGGGCGGTGTCCCCTAACTTAATTTTATTGTCATTTTGCATTGATATACTATCGTGGGCGGTGTCCCCTAACTAAACGTGCTTGTCATTTTGCCTTAATATACTATCGTGGGTGATGTCCCCTAACTAACTGTGATTGTAATTTTGCATTGATATACTATCGTGGGCGGTGTCCCCTAACTAAATGTGACTGTCATTTTGCATTTGATATACTCGTGAGCGGTGTCCCCTAAATCTGACTGTCATTTTGTATTGATATACTATCGTGGGCGGTGTCCCCTCACTAAACGTGTTTGTAATTTTGCATTGATATACTATCGGGGGCGGTGTCCCCTAACTAAATGTGACTGTCATTTTGCATTGATATACTATCGTGGGCGGTGTCCCCTAAATGTGACTGTCATTTTGCATTGATATACTATCGTGGGCGGTGTCCCCTAAATGTGACTGTCATTTTGCATTGATATACTATCGTGGGCGGTGTCCCCTGACTAAATATGATTGTAAATTTTGCATTTTGTTTACTATCGTGGGCGGTGACCTCCTACTTAACTGCGTGCAATTCTTGCATTTAAGTACTACCTGGGCGATGACCCCCTAATTAACTGTGTTTATAAAGTTGTGTTGGCACACTATCGGGGGCGGTGACCCTCTGATTCCATTTTATGTTGATTTATCGTGGGCGGTGACCCCCCCACTAGCTATGATTCCATTTTGTCGTGATCTATCGCGGGCGGTGACCCCCTAATCATTTGGTTACTGTCGTATATTGATGTGTATTAAAAATAAAAAAATTTAAATGGAAAAAAAAAAAACGGGCTTCGGCGACTGTTTTGTTTCAGCTTCGATGCAAGGCATCAGTCCTGGTGGTATTGCCACAACAAATTAGGAGCTAGTTTTCACATGTGCTTTTCATGAGTAGTTTGGTGGCAGTTTCCAAGAGTTTAGCTGTTCACTCAGTATTGGCCCTTCCACAATTTGTTGAAGGATGGCTCCAGCTAAGAGCGTGCGTCGTGGACGACCTCTGCGCCACAGCCCGGTGGCAACAAGATCGCGGGCGGCGGCAAGCCGCGCTGCCGTTGCACGATCAGCGATGTGCCCGCCCCCACCAGAGTGCCACGTCGTACAGCACTTTGACGACGAACCAGCCCTACGGCATGTCGTTCGTCCGGTAGCGGGCGCAGCAGCGGGTCGGAAAGCTGCGACGGAGGAGCGTTTGTCGAATATGGAGCGCCGGCTTGACGCATCTGACAAGATGTTGCAGGAGGTCCACGCGATGGTGCGTGGCCTGCAGCAATTGCCTGCGGCCAACGCCCTACCTGCGCCGCAACCAATAGAGGCCCCTGCAGCAGTTGCGGCGTCTACCGGGGGGAGCCCATCGCCCCGCCCTTGGCTAACCCTTGTCTATGGCCGCAGGGCGGCCATACGTCAGGTCGGGTGACATCATCTGCAGCTGGTGCTCCACCAAGCCCCGTTCCAAGACCACCGTCGGCCCCGTGGCCAGAGGCCATGTCTTCAGGTATTCATACAGGTCAGGAAGTACACGCCCTCCCCAGGGCATCCCAGGATCTAGTAGCATCGTTCGCTACTTCGGCCCTATCCCGTCATTCCCGCGTGTCTGACAAACTCAAAGCCCAAATTTGGTCCGGGGAGTATGTTAGTATTTCCTCATTGTTGCATGACTCCTCACCACAGAACTATTCTGTGTCCATTAGGCCAGGCAGTGACGACGAGACCCCCATGTTTTGTGTCGCCCCTAGGGCAAAGAGCAGCACTGTGTCATTTGACCAATGGCTGCAGGGCTTCGAAATTTACATGTCTGTTTTTCTTCTCCAGCCACAGAATATGTCAGAATCACATAATTTACTCATGTACGTCCAGACAATTCGTTCCCTATACGAGAAAGGTACGGACTGGCGGTCGTATGATGAGGCATTCCGGTCACTTCGTCAGGCCAACAACTGGGGGTGGGAATCGGTTTGCTGGTACCTATGGATGAATGCATCCGAGAGTCGCCCAGCTGCCACACCCAGCGTGACTCCTTTTCGTAGCAAGGGTAAGGCCAGCTGGGGTAAGGCTAAGTGGCCATCCACAAAAAGCTGCTTCGCATTCGATCGGGGGAGGTCTGTAACGCAGCCACTTGTCGTTACACACACAAGTGTAGACGCTGTGGTGGCCCCCACTCAGCGGCACGATGCTATTGGCAACGCACCCAACCCAATCCTGCTCGACCGAGTTCAGCCACCGGCATCCCTGCGACCCAATCGTCGACTGCCAGTTCGCGACCAGCCGTTTACAGGAGATAGTATGCCTACCCCAGTTTCCCCTGATGCACTTAGATATGTTCTTGTCGGCTACAATCGTAATATTGTTGAGTATTTTCTCAATGGCTTTCAGCACGGGTTCAGGATTGGCTGCTTTGGCTTACCAGCACAACAATCTAAAAGGGTCACCAATTTGAAGTCTGCCATCGAATTACCTGCAGTAGTAGACAACAAGATAGCGAAGGAGCTAGCGCTAGGCAGAATTTTAGGTCCGTTTGATGCGCCACCCCCTAGTGACAACTTTAGGATTTCCCCTTTGGGGGTAGTCCCTAAAAAGACTCCTGGGGAATTCCGAACGATACATCACTTATCCTACCCAGAGGGTTCCTCTGTAAATGATTTCATTCCCAAGGAAATTTCCGCTGTCCAATACGCAACTATACAGGATGCTATTAGGCTCATCAAACAGCTACCCAGTAGTCAGGTCTTTATGGCTAAAGTGGACATAGAATCAGCTTTTAGGATTATTCCAGTCTCACCAAGGGACCGACCGCTTTTGGGTTTCCAGTGGAAGGGTAAGTTTTTCATGGATGCTGTCCTTCCAATGGGAGTTTCCAGCGCTTGTGCGATCTTCGAGTCTTTCAGTACTGCGTTGGAGTGGATCGCAAAGTCCAAACTGGGAGCGACTGCGATCGTCCATGTTATCGATGACAAGTATAGGTTTGGGGGCACTGTATGGTGCCGCATGGTTTTATGGGCAGTGGCCAGTATCATGGCGCTCATATAACATATCAGTTCTAGAACTTTACCCTATAATGGCAGCAGTGATCGTGTGGGGTGGTAGATGGGCAAACAGAAGTGTGTGTTTCTACACAGACAATGAGGCTCTTGTGCCAATTATTAACAAGCAAACGTCACGCGAGCCCCACATCATGGCCTTAATCCGTCCACTGGTTTTAGCGTGCTTGCGTTTCAACATCAATTTCACTGCCCGCCATATTCCAGGAGGATCAACACTTTAGCTGACAAACTATCACGTTCACAGGTACGGGAATTCCGAGCTCTGGCACCATGGGCAGAAGCCAGCCCGCGGGAAATTCCCTTCAGTATCTCCCCAGCGGGCTTGGGGAATCTCTGAGTCGGTTGCTAGAGGCTTCCCTGGCGCCATCTACGAGAGACCACTATCAGCGGGCGTGGGGTAAGTTAGAAACTTTCTTTCAGTCGCTTGGTATGTATCCCTCTTTGCCAATACCGGTGGCAATGATCCTCCTCTTCGTGGCACACCTGCATGCCGGTGGTGCTGCCCCTGCCACAATTGTTTCCAATGTGTCAGCACTAGCCTATTTTCACAAGATTAATGGCCTACCAGATCCAACTAGCAACTTCATCGTAGTCAAGCTGCTGGCTGGCGCTCGGAATCTTGGATCTGTTCCTGATGTCCGCCTGCCTGTCACACTACCCATCCTTTCTTACCTGGTGCAGGCTCTCCACACTGTTGTCGCATCAACCTATACGTGCACTATGCTCCGAGCCATGATGGTCATTGCCTTCAGGGCCTATTTGCGAGTCGGAGAAATGGTGCCCAGGTCGAGGAACATGATGCAGGGCTGCCTCCACGTGGGAGATGTCATGTTGACCGGTGACCTTATAAATGTATCCTTCCGCCGTTTTAAGCACAGTGCTCGAAACGGTCCGCAATCCCTGCAGGTGAGAGGGGAATGCCTAGAAGGGTCACTCATCCACCCGGCAGCCTTCTTGAGGGAGTTTATTCAGGCCAGAGGCCCAGTGCAAAGTTTGTGGTTACCCGGATGGCTCACCTATGCTCCGGGGTGAATTCGATGTGTCTCTGAAACGGCTCCTCAGTTTTTGCGGATACAAGTCTAGTTCATTTAAGGGTCACAGTTTTCGCATCGGTGCAGCTACCGCAGCGGCCTTGCGGGGGGAGTCAGATGCACAAATCAGGGCAGCATGCAGGTGGAGCTCAGATGCTTTTAGGAAGTATATCAGAATTGCTTAAAAGGTTAGGTCGCGGTGACCTTGTGGCGAAATGGCCCCACCTGTTTGTAATGAAATTTGTGTATTGGTGGTGGAATGTCTGTATTCTTTGCATTACATGTTCATGACGACTTCTTGATGTATATATGTTATCGTCATGCCTGTAGGAATATGGGCTCTGAAAAACTTGCCGGACGGGGCTGTACATGTGTTCAGTTCCTGTCTAGTTTGCTTTGAGGAGCTCACATTCCAGTTAATGTGCTTCCCAAAGTGGCTGCGTTTTATTGCAGTCCACTTTGCAATAAAACGTCATTTATTTGTCCCTTTTCAATCTCTACTACATCGGACTGGCATAAATGGATTTATGCAACTTACAGCTGCATAACAGATTTTATGAGATAACCAAGGCAAGTCTTGCCCTGGGTGTCCGAGACTACACCGGAACTACTTGGCCAAATTATTTGTATTACTCCACGCTATTCAGCCAATCACGGCTTAACGGAAACCAGTTCAAACCAGAGCCAGCAGCTGGAATATTTCACTCCTGTTCCAGTCTCTGCATTGCGAAGTTGTGTCTAGAAAATTTGTCTCTCGAAATCCGCCCTCCTCCCCACCTTCCTTCCTTATTTTCAATACTTAGTGTAAAATGCGATTGTACATCGTTGATGAAATAGGAAGTTGGAAGATGTCGAAACCGCTTTCCCCACTTTTCGCTTTATACTAGATGAACACAGGGGTTTATCCCCTAGTAGTTGGTGTTCATGGGGTTTTCTGCGCAGACAGGCTTCCTGTTTCTTCATCGGTATTCTTGGCTTATGTTTATATAGGATAGCGAAATGGCCCCACCTGTTTGTAATTAAATTTGTGTATTAGTGGTGGAATGTCTGTATTCTTTGCATTACATGTTCATGACGACTTCTTGATGTATATATGTTATCGTCATGCCTGTAGGAATGTGGGCTCTGAAAAACTTGCCGGACTGGGCTGTACATGTGTTCAGTTCATATATATGTATGTTTAGTACAAATTTGTAGTAGCCACAGTAATTTCATAGTTTCATTCCACCACAAAAGAACAATATATAAGATCGCGTGAACTGTTTAAGATTGACGATGTTGCGTTATACGTGTGTGGTGTTTTTGGCAATGGTGACTGTGATACTGCTGGTTACCATACCGGCCGCCTCTCGCCCTCATCCGGCGCCTGTCGGACCACCGGCTCCTGACAGTGAACAAGATCAAATCGCAGAAACCAGGATGGGGCGAAATTGCCGACGAGTCAGTTTCGGGAATCCCCCGGGAGGTAGAGTGGCCCGAATAACAAAAAGGAGGCAAATGAAGGAACGCCCAAAACTAAAGATATTTCGTGAAGTGACCATGCACGTGAAACGCAGATATCCAGCTAAACATGTGCCGCTTCGTAAGTATTCAAATAACTATGTTTATGAAATGAAATCCATGTTCACAGACAGCTAAAAAAAAAATCATGATCAGAAGCGCCGAGATATTCGTCGCCCATGCTCGTCCTGCTCAGACAGATTAAGTTCTTTAAAGTAAAACGCCGGTGTTTGAAGCATCAAGCTGATATTATCTCATTGCTTTAAATGGTGCACGTTCAATGTGCTGTGCTGAAATCATATGATGTCTGCATTCATGGCCTCTCTGGTAGGTGTTACCGTTAGTGTACGTCTGACTCTATATGATATAAATTGATATGTTGATTGATTACTTGAGGTTTAGGAATATAGGAACGTCTCCCAGATTGTCATTCTTCATGGCCATTGTCGAAAGTGTTTTGCTTTATGGAATTGATGGCTGACATAAGACATTGAAAGGAAGCTCGAAGGGAGTTACACTAGAATGCTAGAAGAATGCTAGAACTAGAATGAATAATATTGATTGTGTAAAAACCAGCAGCCAATATGTTTAAGAGCGGCATGCACGTATGTGTGGTCCGTCGCTACACAATAATGTTGGATGCTCGACATATGGGTCGTGTTGCTTTGGCTGTCAATCTTGTTAACTATATAATATACTATTATTGTTAAGTGTTGTTAAATCCACTTCGTTGTCAGTTAATTAATATACGAGTAGGTCAACCACATAAAATTATTAAACACAGAGTGTAATTAGTATATACACGCACTATCATTATTCATATAGTCAATATCTTTGCGTGTAACATTTCTAGACACGTTTAACGTTTTTACCTATTATTGGGGTGTGATATCGTGGCTTCAAAATTGTCACCCTTTTATCACTTGTATTTAAAAGTGTGCGGTCGTATTGTCACAACACATTAAGCGGTTAACATATATGTCCTAGGTACAAAAACGCAAACCATCGATATTTAAAGAATATGTGCCTTTCGTATGTCGACAGATATACACAAATGCATATTCGGTCTGATTTACGTGTAACGGCAAACACGATGGGTGGCTAAGGCATTTATGTTAGTAGTGCAATGCGCAGTGCCACATCCTCTCTACCTCCTTCAATTTGGCGAATCTATTTTTTAAATGGATATTATCAACATATATGCTATGTCATTGTTTATTTGTGTTTATCATTGCAGCTGGAGTGTTTTAGCTATGTTTCATTGTTCGTATACTCCTCATAAGTAACGCTTTCCTTCTTGCAGACTGTTTGTCCCTTTGTTGTTTTAGAAGATATTGGTGCACTATAATGCATACACGACGGATATGTGCCGTATGTTATTATTTGTACCAGCATTATTATTGTTATGCTGATGTAATTAAGCGTGGGGGTGACACCCCCACTTTTGGTTTTTAATGTCATACATCTAGGCATCATATTGTTTGAATTATTCTTTAAACAACAGTTTATGTGGTTGGCTTTAGAAAGGAATACCCATGTATTCCTCAGACTATAAAAGCAGTATTGTTGTTTACGATATACAAGTAAATACAAACGGCAACGCATTGGCCATTGACAACCTACACATGTTTCAGTGTGTGTTGTTCATCCCGCAAACAAGCTGCAGCCTTTTAAATCGAATGTTCATATACCAAGATGATTGTCAACGACAGAAGACATATATGTAAACATTACTCGTAGATGTAATGGCATCTGAGAGATTACTGGAACATGTCGAGAACAATGCAGGAACTGTATTCTTTCGATTAAAACTTACATATTAATAACGTCGCCTGTTCTGTTTTGAAGAAGTGGATACAAATACTGTTTTACCAACGTGATATATACATACATCGCTTAAGTAATGCAACTACATTTCAGGCCGAATGCGAAGGGCGTGTGTATCTTCTTGCAGAGGGCAGAAAATGGCAATGTATGTATGTATGTATGTATGTATGTATGTATGTATGTATGTATGTATGTATGTATGTATGTATGTATGTATGTATGTATGTATGTATGCAATGTATGTATGCATGTATGCGTGTATGTATGTATGTATGTATGTATGTATGTATGTGTGTATGTATGTGTATGTATGTGTATGTATGTATGTATGTATGTATATGCGTTCATGTAAGTGCGTGCGTGTGTATATGTGTGCGTGCGCGCGCAAGTGTGTGTATATGTGTCTGTGTTTATGCCTGCCTGTGCGTGTGTGCGTGTTTGCGTGTGTATATATACATGTGTTCATACATGTATGCATGCACGCATTTATGTATGTGTGCACGCATGGATTATATGTATGCATGTATGGTATGCGGGTATATATGTATGTGTGTTTAAGAATGTACGTATGTGTTTGTGCGGGCATGCGTGAGTGCGTGCGTGCGTGTGTACATATATATATATATATATATATATATATATATATATATATATATATTTATATATATATATATATATATATATATATATATATATATATATATATATATATATATATGTATATATATATATATATATATATATGTATATACTCTCTCTCTCTCTCTCCCTCTCTCTCTCTCTTTCTCTCTCTCTCTCTCTCTCTCTCTCTCATGTATGTATGCATGCATGGCTGTATGGCTGTATGTATGCATGTTCAAACATGCATGCAAACATACACACATATACATACACAAATATCCATATATGCATACATACATAAATACATACATGCATTCATCGATACATACATACATACATAGGTACATACATACATTTAAACACATACATATAAACACATACATGCATGCATACATGCATGCATGCATACATACATACATACATACATACATACATACATACATACATACATACATACATACATACATACATACATACATACATACATACATACATTCATGAGCACACAAATGAACAGGTACGTATGTATAAATGTATGTATATACGTATATATGAAGTTATGCAACTTACCAGGTGCATAACAAGTTTTATGAAATAACCAAGGCAGGTCGTCGCTAAACTTGCCCTGGGCGTCTGAGACTACACCGGAACTATTTGGCCAAATAAATTGTATTACTCCGCGCTAGCCAGCCAATCACGGCTTATCGGAAACCAGTTCAAACCGGAGCCAGTCGTTTGAATCTTTCACTCCTGCTCCAATCTCTGCATTGCGAAGTTGTGTCTAAAATTTGTCTCTCGAAATACTTTGGTTTTTACCAACTGTCGTTACGTTTTCAAATACGTTGAGAGTACACACTTCGATCTGCGTCTACTGACTCGTTTCAGCTGAGTATCGTTTCATTTGTTATTACTTCGTCGGTTGCCTCGTGGTCAATTTTTGCTATTGTTTCGTTATATGTTTAAACTTCCCGCAATCGGCCATTCAATATGTCGGCGGCGAAGTCGGATCTAGATGTGCTTGTGCTTGGGCATAGCCATGCGTATTGGTTTGGGCGCGGTCATAGAATCTGCGGGTCTACTTGACGACTTAGAAAGACTAGGTCATACGTGCACAGTTCGTTTCATGGGTCGAAGGGGAGCGTCCATTAAATCATTCCGAGAACCGGCTACCATGACCCGGATTTCTGCCCGCGTCCCCGACATAGTAATTACCCTCCTTGGGGGCAACGATCTAGAAGGGAAATTTCCCCCACCTCCAGAGGCAGTGGGGTCGCAACTAGGTAGATTAGGCGATGACTTGTTAGCTTTAGGGGTCCGTCAGGTATGTCTTTGCCAAATCGATCGCCGCAAGAAATTGCGCCATTTCGATTTTGATACGGGAGCAGCTCGCGTTGCATCCGCTAATGCTGCGTTACAGTCGACATGTGGGGGGGGGGTGCCGTGGTCTGTTCTACTGGAGCCATAAGTACCTTTGGAACAGCTCGGCGAAGGTTTTCCGCCAATATGACGTGCACTTATCCGATATAGGAAATTTCCGGCTGTTCCGCAGCATTCGGGGGGCAATTTTCAGAGCAGTTAGCCGGGTTGTCCAACAGCTGACTGACACCTAAGTCATATACAGTATTCGCTAACCCCGCGGAACTTCACTGATATCCCGTGGTAAGCCCTGCTCCCCCCCGCCGGGTTACTTATTAATACGGGTAACATGCAAATTTGTCCACAGCCAATATACGTTTCATTGTCGAGCGCTAATTGCTGGTAAGGTATTCACAATTAAGGGGTTTTATTACACGTTTTGGCCTTATTACAGTCTGAACAGCATTCGCCTCAGTACCAATGATAACTCAATAATCATTATGACTCTTCGTTGTTTTGTATGTCATCCGCGGACATCGTTCCCCTATTATATATGTGGCCATGGGTGATGTTCCCATGGCCATTTATCTACTATCGTGGGCGGTGTCCCCTACCTAACTGTGCTTATACTTTTGCTTTGATGTACTATCGTGGGCGGTGTCCCCCTACTTAACTGTGTTTATAATTTTGCTATGATGTAATATCGTGGGCGGTGTCCCCGTCTTATATTGATGGGTTAACATGGGCGGTGACCCCCACCCCCTCCCAATTAAATGTTTTTCACGAGTAGTGTGGGGGCAGTTTCCAAGCGTTTAGCTGTTCACTCAGTATTGGCTCTTCCACAATGTGTTGCAGGATGGCTCCATCTAAGAATGTTCGTCGTGGACGACCTCTGCGCCACAGCCCGGTAGCAACAAGGTCGCGGGCGGCGGCTAGCCGCGCTGCCGTTGCACGATCGACAATGGTCCCGCCCCCACCAGAGTGCCACGTCGTGCAGCACTTTGACGACGAGCCGGCCCTCCAGCAGGTCGTTCGTCCGGTAGCGGGCGCAGCAGCGGGTCGAAGAGGTATGACGGAGGAGCGCTTGTCGAGTATGGAGTGCCGGCTTGAAGCTTCTGACAAGGTGTTGCAGGAAGTACACGCAATGGCATCGTCTGCCGGTGGGGAGATCCCATCGCTCCGCCCTCCCTTGGCTAACCTTTGTCTATGGCCGCAGGGCGGCCATACATCAAGTCGGGTGGCATCGTCTGCGGCTGGCGCTCCACCAAGCCCCGTTCCAAGACCAAGGTCGGCCCCGCCGCCAGAGGCCATATCTTCAGGTATCCATACATGTAATGAAGTCCACACTCTCCCCAGGGCATCCCAGGATCTCGTAGCCTCGATTGCAACATCGGCCCTATCCCGTCATTCCCGCGTGTCTTACAAGCTCAAAGCCCAGATTTGGTCCGGGGAATAAGTTAGTATTTCCTCATTGTTGCATGACTCCTCACCACAAAGCTATTTTGTGTCAGTTAGGCCAGGCAGTGACGACGAGATCCCCATGTTCTTTGTCGCCCCTAGGGCAAGGAGCAGCACTGTGTCATTTGACCAATGGCTGCAGGGTTTCAAAATTTACATGTCTGTCTTTCTACTTCAGCCGCAACACATGTCAGAATCACAAAACATGCTCATGTACATCCAGACCGTTCGTTCGTTATATGAGAAGGGTGCTGACTGGCGGTTGTATGACGAGGCATTCCGGTCGCTTCGTCATGCTAACAACTGGGGGTGGGAATCGGTTTGCTGGTACCTGTGGATGAATGCATCCGAGAGTCGCCCAGCTGTCACACTAAGTGGGACTCCATCTCGTAGCACGGGTAAGGCCAGCTGGGGTAAGGCTAAGTGCCGATCGGGGGGAGGTCTGTAACGCAGCCACCAGTCGCTTCACACACACACGTGTCGACGCTGTGGTGGCCCCCACTCAGTGGCACGGTGCTATAGGCAACAAACCCAACCCAATCCTGCGCAACCTACATCAGCCACCGGCAACCCTGCGGCCTATTCGTCGACTGTCAGTTCGCGACATGCCGTTTTCAGGAGATAGTATGCCTAGCGAAGGAGTTGCGCTAGGCAGAATCTTAGGTCCATTTAATGTGGTCACCAAAAAAAACTCCTGAGGAATTCCGAACGATACATCACTTATCCTATCCAGAGGGTTCCTCTGTAAATTATTTCATTCCCAAAGAAATTCCCGCTATCCAATACGCAACTATACAGGATGCTATTAGACTCATCGAACAGCAACCCGGTAATCAGGTCTTTATGGCTAAAGTGGACATAGAATCGGCTCTTAGGATTATTCCAGTCTCGCTACTGGACCGACCACTTCTGGGTTTCCAGTGGAAGGGTAAGTTTTTCATGGATGCTGTCCTTCCGATGGGGGTCTCCAGTGCTTGTGCGATCTTTGAGTCTTTCAGTACAAAGGTGGAATTCAGTTGCTTTTAGAAAGTATATCAGAATTGCTTAACAGGTTAAGTCGTGGTGGGGTAGTCACAGGTTTGTGGGTGACCTTGTGGCGAAATGGCCCCACCTATTTGTAAATAAATTTGTGTATTGGTGGTGGAATGTCTGTATTATTTGCATTTGATGTTCATGACGACTTCTTGATGTATATATGTTATCGTCATGCTTGTAGGAATGTGGGCTCTGAGAAACTCGCCGGACGGGGCTGTACACGTGTTCAGTTCCTGGTTTGCTTTGAGGAGCTCACATTCCTGTTAATGTTCTTCCCAAAGTGGCTGCGTGATAAGCAGTCCACTTTGTAATAAAAACGTCATTTATTTGGCCCGTTTCAATTCTGTACTGCATCGGACTTGTGTTGGTTATTGCATAAATATATGCATGTATGTATGTATGTGTGTATGTATGTATGTGTATGCATGTATGTATATGCGTTCGTGTAAGTGCGTATGTGTGTGCGCGCGCAAATGTGTTTATGTGTTCCTGTGCGTGTTTGCGTGTGTATATATGCATGTGTTCATACGTGTATGCATTTATGTATGTATGCACGCATGGATATATGTATGCATGTATGGTATGCGGGTATATATGTATGTGTGTATGTTTGTAAGCGTGTATTTATATATATGTTCATGTATGTATCTGCATGTGTATATAAGGTTGTATGTATGTATGTATGTTAGCACACACGCACGTACGTACGCACATACGTATATGCAAGTGAGTTTGTATATGCATGCGCTCCCGTGCATGCGTGAGTGTGCTTGTGTGTGTGTGTGTGTGTGTGTGTGTGTGTGTGTGTGTGTGTGTGTGTGTGTGTGTGTGTGTGTGTGTGAGAGAGAGTGTGTTTGTTTGTGTGTGTGTTTGTGTATGTCGCTGTCTGATCTATTTGCTAGTATGTATGTATGTATGTATGTATGCATCCATGCATGAAAACATGTGTATATCCGAATGTATGCATGCGTGCATATAAGCGTGTATATATGAATGCATACATGGTGCATGTGCGCATAAATATATAGTATATGGATGATGCACACGTACACAGTTCATACCATATAATTACATCACATTGTCCAACAATCTGTTCAAACGAATTTCAATTGTTCCTGTCCTCCAGGTCCGCCGCCTGTTTACTAAGTGTCATTGGAACAACGACACAAAGACTTCCGTAAAGGGCCACATAAAGACGTCCCACGAATGATCGGAAGTTAGCTTCTTATCAGTACAACAATATGTTATCCTAGAATAATGTTCTTGCCATATATGTCATATATATTATTTATTATTACACATGAGTTCCATGTGTACGTTTACATGTCTGAAGTTTTAATATCAACATTACTGCTACAGCAAAATATATCAACATTTGGTATTATCATTGCTGGAAATACTTAGTGTACTGCATTCGTATAACGTGTATAATATTATGTTTACGTTGCAAATGTGTAATGTAACGAATACATTAAACATTTCACACGTTCACGATACATAATATCTCGAGACTGCCTCTACTAGATAATATGTTCAACGTTATTACACATATGTGTTAACCGTCGGCTAATTCATCGTCTTGAATGCTGGATTGATAAGTAGTGTGCTAAACAGTATCAAATGCGTATTGTCTGCTAGGTTATTACTGCAGCGTTGTACTACAAGTAAGTTTGTGACAATGCAACTCTCTAAAGCCGGTCTTTTTAAATACTTGTTGTGGAAGAATATACATTGTTACATGCACATACGTGATGCGTACTCTATACATGTTGGTGACTTTACATGCACGCCTGTTCTTGGCATATGCGATAATTACAGTGTTCGACTAAATGTTGCCACATTATCAAATTAAGCAAGTGAAAGTTGAACATATTATCTAGTAGAGGCAGTCTCGGGATATTATGTATCGTGAACGTGTGAAATGTTTAATGTATTCGTATTGCGAATATTCCAGAAAGTAATGTACGTTTATCCATGAGTTCCCTCTCTCATACATCAATTTTATTTTACACTGCACAATGATCAGTTAAATGTGTGTTCCATTTATTGTGCGTGTCTTTTGTTATGATTCTATGCATACGCAATTTATTAATAAGTTGGGTTTTGCTTGTCTATCATCACGTTGTTAATCGCTGAATAAAAGGATTTCCAAAATCCATGAGCTTATTCGTTTTTCATTTCGTTTTCCTCACAGCAGCATATCAGACGGACATATTCATAATCAATACCAAATATGTGTACTTATCCATTATTTTTCTCTGGTATAAAGCTTATGTAAACAAGCCTTTTTTGTAGCGACGCAACGTCAATGTTTATGCAGTTTACGTTTGATAACTGCTTCCGGAAGTTATTGTTCGTGTATATGTCATAATTCGTGTATATGTCATCATTCGTGTATATGTCATCATTCGTGCCAGTACATGATCTTTTGTCCAGCTTCCTAGCCAGAAAGGTTTGTTGAGCATCTTGTTATTGTTCCAATGTGTTTGCGTGATTGTTATTATGGGATGCCCAGGTTCAGGCGTACTGTCCTAGGCAGTGCATGTCAGTGCATGTTGAATTGATGTATATTTGTATGCAAATGTAACTGGCATGAATACTCCGAATGCTACCTGATTAATGTTCTGAACTGCAACGTGTCTTTGGCGGCGTTCCAAATAATTAAGCTTCCTATTTGCCGAGCCCCAAACAGTAGCCACAAACAAACAGGTTATTGTTGGAGTAGGCAGGACCGCCTGACAAGTGAATAGAGTCAGCGACGCGTTACGGCAATACGGACAAGTTCAATTTAGGTCGTGCGTACGGGGCGCCGTTCTAGGCGTGAAGCATATTCTCCAACATGAAGCAGGGGCCACAACACCCACCAAATAACGCTACCAAACAGTAGTCAACACCCACCAATTAACATTGCCAAACATTATTCAACACCCTACAAGTAACGCTACCAAACAGTATTCAAAACCCAACAAGTAACGCTACCAAACAGTATTCAACATCAAAAATGGAACACTACCAAACATTATTCAACATCAAAAAGTAACGCTACCAAACAGTATTCAACACCCAACAAGTAACGCTACCAAACAGTATTCAACATCCAACAAGTAATGCTACCAAACAGTATTCAACACACAACATGTAACGCTACCAAACAGTATTCAACATCAAAAAAGTAACGCTACCAAACAGTATTCAACATCCAACAAGTAACGCTACCAAACAGTATTCAACACCCAAAAGTAACGCTACCAAACAGTATTCAACATCCAACAAGTTACGCTACCAAACAGTATTTAGCATTAATCCAGATTGCGGGTTTAATCGTGAGTTTAATCGCCGTAGATATCACGAGAAGAATAGTGCATTACTCATATCCGTATACTATGTACGTAGGTGACAGGATACCGTGTAACACGTAAAGGTAACGGGTAAAAGTGTCACTTTTGACATAAAGTTTGGATCGCGTATCAATATTAAAAACATACCAGTCAAATCAACAATCTTCGCCTCACAAAATGAACTTGACATGACGGAAACACGAAAAGTTGGGTTGAACAGAGACGAACGATGGGACTATTACGGTGTATTCAAAGCATAATACGTTGTAGTCGAGGAACAACGCTCGTACCTGATTCGTACATGTGTGGTATGAACAGACATACACAGGACACAACCCCTTAGATAAAGAGGACTGCCGAGCCCCTATCAGAGGACACATGGTAGGGGAAGTTTGGGACCCATGATCATAGGGGAGCTTTGAGCCATCCCCTGTAACTTTGTTAATAACGATCAATAGCTCCATCTGACGAGTTCTATAGATACAAGTCATGTTACCTACGACGTCACGCCTTTTGACTAATGGCGGATGAAAAAAAGGCGCGCAAAATCACGACGGTATGTGTGTTTACCTATACACTATTTTTTTTTATAAATCTTGCGTGTTTTGTTGTTTTCGTTCTACGTCTGCTACACGTTGTGCAATGTCATAAATACTAACATATTGTCAATAACGGATAATAGTTATGTCAATGCATGAAACGTTATTCATGAAACTTGTCTACTTTTTATTAAAACTCATTTTGCATGAATACTTGTGATCAGCCACCCATGAGCCGGGATGCATAGGGTCCGATGAGCCGGTTCATGGGGTCCGATGAGCCGGCTCATGGGGTCCGATGAGCCGGTTCATGGGTCCCCGTATTGACTGGCCCAACATTCTCCCATATTTGTTTGTGTTCAATGTGGCATTCTGAAATTGTCAGACATTGCACCGTCGAAGAGACGTCAAAAAGAGGAAGACACCATCGCGGAGCTGTCTGCATGAGGCTGTTATACCACACCATCTTGTAGTGGGCATGGCCTTCCACCAGAAGGCCACGAAGAAAAGAAAGAAAGGAAATTGCTACAGGCAAATCAGCAGCTTCATCATGCATGCATGCAGCGGAAAGACTCGGATTCCTACACCACAAGCGTCCAGTATGTGTTGCAGGAAGATAATTGTGAGAAGATCGTCGCTGCCCACCACGAGTTCTTCAAGCGCTAACCCACAACAGTGAAAACTTGTGATTTATTTCCTTGGATTATACTTACCTCAACTAATATTCTGTATCCCTAATATTGTGTCTGTGCTAGTTTGTAGTGTTAGGCACTGCGTCTTACCTGCGCGTATTAAGTCAGGGATACTAAGTTATTAAGCAACGTTTACTTGTAACATTCGCGTATAAAAGAGGAAAACTATAGATTTCGGTACTTCGGTAGCATAGAAAGGTGACACATCGTGTATGTGTAAAAGTTTTTTATTTAAATTGAGAAAATCTGAAAATAAAACGGAAAGTAAGTTATGGAGAATTTCTGCATTTTAGATGTACACATATGTATATTTGATTACTATTGGCTGCTATATATATCACAATAATGTACATTTAAAAATCATATTGCACACTTTGAACGTATTTACGTTATCGGGGCATGTGTCCGATCCGGTATCCCCAAGATATAAAAAGGAAAACAATGACCAATCAAAACACGTATATTACATGATATTTTTATTCCTGCATATAACTTAAGATCAAAGAAATATGTAATGTAATATATCAGTATCTTCATTTAATAGGTAAACCCCCAAATAACCTTCTAAAGAAATGGAAAATAACACAGAAAAACGGAACGTCCGTGACGAAATAGGGTAGTTAAGTAAATGCTTCCCCCAAAAAAAATTTTTTTAACCAAGAATCCAAAAATAGACATTAAAAGGAGATGTTATATAATTAAGAAAAAAATTAATGGAACACTAGAAAATGAACACACTGGAATATTTATTTTGAAGGATGTGTTTTTCCCATATGTGTTAATGTTAAAAAGGTCAGGATTAGCTCATTAGAGTCATTTGTTAAAGACTTAAAAAAACACACACACACACAAACACACACACAAACAAACACACTCTCACTCACACACACACACACACACACACACACACACACACACACACACACACACACACACACACACACAACACACACACACACACACACACACAAACACACTACACACACACAAGCACACTCACGCATGCACGGGAGCGCATGCATATACAAACTCACATGCACATACGTATGTGCGTACGTACGTGCGTGTGTGCTAACATACATACATACATACAACATTATATACACACGCAGATACATACATGAACATATATATAAATACACGCTTACAAACATACACACATACATATATACCCGCATACCATACATGCATACATATATCCATGCGTGCATACATACATAAATGCACACACGTATGAACACATGCATATATACACACGCAAACACGCACAGGAACACATAAACACATTTGCGCGCGCACACACATACACATACGCACTTACACGAACGCATATACATACATGCATACACATACATACATACACACATACATACATAGTCCGATGCAGTAGAGAATTGAAACGGGCCAAATAAATGACGTTTTTATTACAAAGTGGACTGCTTATCACGCAGCCACTTTGGGAAGAACATTAACAGGAAAACTATTACTCTTAATATTTTCATACCCATTCTACACCCTATGAACTTCAATTTGATCTCGTCTTATCCTTGTCTCTAGGGTTCACATTATTTAAGGCGTCCTTCATAATTAAGGTCTCTCAATTATGGAATCATCTTAGTTGCTCTCCTATGAATTCATTCATGAGAGACCTTAGTTATGAAGGACGCCTTAAATAATGTGAACCCTATAGACAAGGAGGTTAAGACGAGGCCAAATTGAAGTTAATAGGGTGTAGAATGGGTATGAAAAAAAATATATATATATATATATATATATATATATATATATATATATATATATATATATATATATATATATATATATATATATATATATATATATATATATATATATATATATATATATATATATATATATATATATATATATATATATATATATATATATATACATACGTTTTACAATATGGTCTCCATCTTTGTATGCAGTATTGTAAATGCGGCCCAACTATTGCTTTATACAGAGGTATAATTAGCTCTTTTCTCCTATATTTCTCATAATCAACCAAACCATATATGTTTACCCTTTGAAGATTTGATAGGACAGTTTCGGTGCACCTACCTCTCGGCGTCCACAGCAGACGGCCTTGCAACAAATGGCGGCTGACCAGATGGAAGCGACGGTCTCGGCAAAGAATAAGGCGATGAAGCTGTAGACCAAGACTTTGACGGAATAATGCTAATGTAGGAAACGTCACCACCACAATACAGTCGTATGGTTGCATATACGCGTCTGGTTGAAATATTTGTGCTTGACTTATAGTACAAGGATTTTATGGAAATAAAATCACATACATAATAATAAAATTAATTACTTTTATAATATATAAAAATACGCAAGATATATTTTGTGTGATGTCAATAAATAACCAGTTTAAAAATATAATTATATCATCAACATCAATTAAACTACCCATACATTGTAAATTTAAAATTGTTTAGAATGCTATATTTTAAAGTTTAGTTTAAACAACACTAGCATTTCACCGACCGCAAACAATATATACCGGGAACGACCCGACACCATAATTAAACTGTATGTGTATTTCCCCAGATATGTTCTTACGTTATCGAGGTCATTGTCGTTTGACACAAACATAAACCCGAAACAAAAAACCGCAACCAAAACGGACGAGATGACATACATCACCATGAAGCCAATGATCTGGAAAAGTAGAAAACAATCCGTAATTTACATAAGTGTGCGCACACGTACACACACGCACAATGTTATTTAAGAAGTCGAGATGTGCAAGATTTGAATATTTACAGTATATTTACCGGTAGGGGAAACTGATGCGTTCTAATTTGTTTCCACTCAGTGGACCTAACTGGCGGCTACAGCTGGAAGCTAGAGCATGAATCCCCATCAGTAAGTAATGTTATTACCGAAAATGTGGCTTGCTAGGGTGACCTTTGATCTTCCCACGCTAGGCATTAAACCAGTTACGTTAACCACTACACGGAAAAAGCTCTTATGACACAGTTTTGACAAATAATCAATGAAATAGACGCGCACAATTCCTGTGCCTGTATACTTATGGCTATGTACTCGTTAATAGGAAACATGATAACATTTTATCAATGTCATATTTACAAATATTATGTAAAACGCTGCACAACATTTCTTGAAATAATTTCTCACTTTGAAAAGTATAATTATTAAGCACATAATATTACTTGAATTTTATATAATATGTTTTCTATACGTCTCACAAACCGATACATTACTCACCGAACACGTCCTCTTGGTTAACTCAGCTGCAATACCGCACACTCCAGTAATAAGGAACTAAACAAAGTCAAAACGAATAGTGTCAGTTCCTATTTTGTTCATGTTTTACCTACGACAAATGGAAACCTACATTTATTAAAACAGAGCAGCGCATACTGATTCCGGTCAGGGGAATAAACGTCACATTTGCTGATGAAACAACAAAATATTCCCCCACATGAAATCATAAATAGTCACGACAATATACTAAATAACCGGTATGTGTTTGTTTGCACGCATGTGTATTTGCATATTTGTCTGCTGCACGTGTAACAAAGAAGTATAATGCGTATTTTGATAAATATATATATATACATATATATATATATATACATATCAGTGAAATATACACGATAACTACAGACCAGCATTATTTTGAGCCAATAGGCTCGAGAGAAAAAACGTAAATGCAGCCCCTAGGCGCAATGATACATAGCATATTTCAATATGTATGTCACATTTTCCACAACTCAGAGAGACGCGGATTAATAAACAAAATCACCAATGTTAAAGACGTTTTCGGGAGAATCGACCATGACAATTATGCATCTTTGGACGAACAACTACTGCAATTGAATTAGCTCACCAAGAAAATCGCTGTAAAAAAATTATATTATTCAGTTATTCAGTTAACACGCTCGCCATTATCTAAAGCCGTTTTATGTTAGATATGGTGCATTTGCAAACCAACGTCATCTTAATTTTAAAACCAACTTACCGTCGAACAGCTCGCGAAATACACAAACATTGACAGTGCGACCGCTGGTTTGTACACAGTGTCTTGTTTAGGTATGACGACGATCATACTAGTTATCAGTACGATTCCCACTACGATATGTTTCCCACCGAGAACGTACGATGATATGCTTGCGTACTTCGAGTGGATCTCTGGTGGATCCGTGGCAGACGCGACGACCACATTCTGGTTTGCCATTGCTAGATTTATTGTAGCTGAGTACACGGTCCTTCTCCGTCGAAATATATGTCTACCAGTGACGCGACGTGCCAGCCCACACCTGTTCGAATCGGGTCAACATGCGTGATTCATTCGTGAGGCGACGTGCCATATCTCTGTACGAATCGGTTCAGTAGCAATGGCCGTGACTCGGCCGATAGTTTACGGCTATGAATAAACTATTATCCTCGCGATGCCTACTGCGATTATGCTCACGAAGGACAACGGCAGACAAATTAAAAAGGTATCCTACCATGACATGCTAATAACTTAAACAATTTGTTTTGATTACTTGCGGAGGTCACGCGAACTGCAACAAAAGCCTGTAACAGGAAGTAAACTTGTTGGAACTCCGCTAGGCATATCGATGTGCACTGTACAAGCCTCGTTGCGTGCAGAGTCTTCAGACCAGTCAAGCGTGCATACACGTATTTATCTATTGCGGCATATATTACTTGTGGCACCATTTTCCAGTTAGTCGGAGGCAACATGTGGAATTGTGATCGTCGTTTCATACAGTCTGATTCACGTTCGTTGAAACAGTTCGCCAAAATGAAATTGTATTATCATAAGTGGCTAGCATACTAGATACAATAATTTGAGTATTATTGACTAGGCGTGTTACTAATAGTAGAGCCAGTAGGAACCCAGCTAATTCCAGTGATTCTTATGTAAGCAGATTTGGTTACCGCATGTGGTGTTACGTGCCAGAACAGCAAGCGACCTGTACCATTGATTAACAACCGCCAAGACGGTCACGATGTGTTATGTCAGACACGCAATCCCGCAGCCGTGTTTGTTTTACTCCTCTTAGCTCATTACAAGAAGCTACATCGACACCGAGTGTAAGTAAAGGAGGCCTACTTAGTACACTCCGACACACTCACCGTACTCTTGTTTATATTATCTTCAAAATAATCGCGTACACGTAAAATATCAACAAACGGTTTATATACATATATATTGTGAACACAACTCTGTGGCGTAGGGGTATTTAGGATATCGGAAGTGGGGCAAATCTTGGATGTGAATGTGTGAAAGGTCTTTGACCCTGAAAATAGGCGGGTGATCGGATTGGCAGGAGGTGGGATTTCATCATCATGCTGTCATTCGCTATGCGACAAAGACTGCTTTCATTTCTTGACCGCCGCACTCCATTTAGTTCTCTGCTGTGAGAGTGATGTCCATGAGTCGGTCTTAATGTCTCTCAGCTTGAGGTTTCTCTTGATGGTATCCTTGAACCTGAGACGAGGGCGTCCTCTCTGTCTGTGACCAGAAGACAATTGAGAGTAGAGGATCTGATTTGGTAGCCTGTCTGATGACATCCTCATAAGGTGTCCAGTCCACAGGATATTATTTTTGATCAGAAGATCTTCCATAGAGGGCAGCCCTATCCGACCGAGTATTTCATTGTTTGTCACTTTGTCCTTCCAGGTTAGCCTCATGATCGAACGCAGATGTCGCATCATGAAGGCATGCAGCTTTTTCACCTGTCGTCTGTACACTGTCCAGGCCTCGGCTCCGTATAGTAAGGTGGATAGCACAATTGCGCGGTAGATCTTGCCTTTGACCCGCGTGGACACATGGTGGTTGTTCCAGAGTCTCTGGCGTAATCGGCCGAAAGATGCGCTAGCCTTGGCCATCCTCCTCTGTATTTCAGCATCAATGCGTCCATCACTTGATATAGTTAGGTGAATTCCGGAACAGAGTTCAGCTTGTTTCCATCAACCATGATATCCTCCTCTCGGGTTCTTGTAGAGTTGGGTTGGTACAGCACTTCCGTCTTCTTGATGTCAATCTTCAGGCCGAACTTCTTTGATGCATCGGAGAAAGCATCCACTATTCTCTGGATCTCTTCAGCAGAGTGGGCAACCAGTGCACTGTCATCTTCGTATAGCAGCTCTCTCACAAGTATATGGGTAGTCTTGGTCTTCGCTCTGAAGTGTGCGACGTTGAATAGGTCAGCGCTCTGTCTAGACTGTATATAGACGCCATCTCCCATGCCTCGGAAAGCCTCGACAAGTATTGCTGATAGGAAGATGTAGAAGAGCGTGGGGGCCAGTACACAGCCTTGCTTGACACCATTGCTAACACCGAACGTTTCCGAGACTTCTCCTCCAACACTCACATTCGCCATCATTCCCGTATGTAGAGCCTCGATCATGGTTGTGAATTTATCTGGGCATCCATATTTCCTCAGTAGCTGCCATAGCCCGGTCCTTCCGACTGTATCAAACGCCTTCGTGAAGTCGACAAATACCATGTATAGTGGTCGGTCCTGCTCAATGCACTTTTCTTGTAGTTGTCGGAAACCAAATATCATATCCACTGTGCTCCGGTTGGATCTGAAGCCACACTGTGTCTCCGGAACTACTTCTGGTGTTATGTGAATAGATAGTCTGTTGAGCAGGATCCTGGCGAAGATCTTGCCTGCTATGGAAATAAGAGAGATTCCTCTGTAGTTCCCACAGTCTGTTCGATCTCCTTTCTTGTAGATGGTTACAATGCTGGCATCCTTCCACGATTGTGGTACAGAACCCTCCTCCCAGGCTTTTGTGATTAATTGGTGCAGTCTGTTGGACAGATTGTCTCCTCCGTGCTTCCATACTTCAGCAGGAATTCCATCACCCCCAGGTGATTTGCCATCTTTCAGGCCGGCGATTGCTCTAGCCATCTCATCCATGTTTGGAATCTCATCAAGACATGTGTTGGTAATGCGCTGCTGGATGTTGACAAGAGCTTCATGTTCTATGTCGCCAGGGACGTTTAGTAGTTTTTGGAAGTGTTCACTCCATCTTGCCACAACTCTCTTGCTGTCGGAGAAGGTCTCCATTCCATCTGTTGACTTCAGGTGAACAAGTCCCTTTTTCGCGGGTCCCCACACTTCCTTCAGTCCATTGTAGAAGCCCTTCATGTCGTTTCTGTCTGCAGATCTCTGCAGCTCCTCTCCCTTCATTTCCCACCATTCTGACTTCAGGGCACGGGTGCGTTTTTGTAGCAGTCTGCAGGCATCTTTGTACGCTGCAATGGTGGATCTAGTACTCCTGGTCTGCAACACTCTCTGGTGGGATTGGTCTCTTCTGCTCATAAGATTTTGTAGCTCCTGGTCGTTGGGGTCGAACCAGTCCTGGTGTTTTCTGTCTGGCTTGCCGAGAAATGTTTTAGCTGTGTTGTATACTACCTGTTGCAGAGCTGCCCATTCCTCATCTGGTGTTGAGCTTTCCTTCTCCTCCCATTGGGCGAGAGCGCTGTCCATCTCCTGCTCGAAGCTCTCCCTATGATTGATGGTACGTAGTTTTGCTGTGTTTAGCTTGGTCGGTTTTCTTACCCCTTGCCTGTTATGCTTTTGTCGTACTCTAAATGTCACTTTTGACCTCAGCATATGGTGATCGGTCCAGCAGTTAGCTCCACGCATGGCTCGAGTACTGTGGATGTCCATCTTATCCCGACACCTCGTGATGATGAAGTCGATCATATGCCAGTGTCCGGAACGAGGATGCATCCAGGTGGTCTTGCGTTCATCCTTCTGCTTGAACATGTTGTTCGTCACTATCAGTTCGAACTCAGAGCACAAAGCCAGTAGAAGCTCGCCATTGGAGTTGCGTTTCCCGATCCCATATTTGCCCATGACCATGGTCCATTTGTCATTGTCTCTTCCTATCCTTGCATTGAAGTCTCCTATCAGCAGTAGCTTATCGGTACGAGGGATGTCTCTGAGCGTACTTGACAGCTGGTTGTAGAAAGCCTCCTTGTTATCGTCCGGGTTTGTCATTGTTGGAGCGTAAACACTGATAATTGTAGCATAGTTGTCCTTGCTCAGAGGTAGTCTCATCATCATGATTATGTCACTTACTGGCCGTGGCATTTCTGTCAGCTTTGTCACGATGTCCTTCTTGATAGCAAAGCCTACTCCAGCCTCCCTTCTCTCTCCTTTGGGTCTGCCACTCCAGAAGAAAGAGCATTCCAAGTCATTAAGACTACCAGACTCTGAGAACCTTGTTTCGCACAGGGCGGCAATGTCTATATTGTACTTGGCGAGTTCCATTGCTACTAGTGCAGTACGTCTTTCCGGTCGGTCGGCTGCTTCTCGGTCGAGGAGAGTCCTGACGTTCCATTGAGCAATTGATAGTTGTGCTCTTCTTCCTAGCTGATTTTTCACTGTCGACGGAAGATGAGGTCGAGCAGCGCGGTCCTTGGTAACCCGGGCGACGACCGGTCCGGTATGGTAATTCGTGCGGTTGTGCATTTCATGAGAGCTGCTTGCAAAAAGTGTTGAAGTGCTGCTGGCTTTTGCAAGTTACTAGCGGCACTCTCTCGGGGAGCAAATAGAGGTCTCACACCGGCAAGAACACATCAAGACAGGCGCGAGCTATTTGTTCCTGCAGTGGCTGGTCGGGAGATGTTGGGAGTTCCATTCATCAACCACCCTTGATGCTGCCACAATGACATGGTTTTCTGTTAGGGTTTGCTCCCTTAGCCTTTGGTTCTGTCGAGAACCTGTATCACAAGGCAGTGGTTTTCAACTCTGCAATGCAGGGGCGTCAAACTCCCTGAGGTATTGTAGTACCAGAGGTACTGTAATACTTGCATACCGCCAGTACCAGATAAAAACATCGCTGCTGCCCGACACTGACTATTTACCCATAGTTGGGGGATTGGAATGGTGACTGTCGGGACGTATCCACTCGCCGGTGGGCCCAGCACACGATACCTCTGGGGCTCCAATCTGCTCCGAGATCTCTAGCACATTTGCCTGGGGCCGCAGGGTACCCAGTATCCGCAGTGTACCACGAGGAGGTTGTGCTAGAGTCTTGTCGATGGAGAGGCTATGTACCAGCAGGGGAGACTTACGCACTCGGCTCCCTTTTCACTCCAAGGAGCTAACTGGCGGCTGTAGTTGAAAGCGAGAGTATGAAGCAAGAGCTACACACTACACACTACACTACAGCACTAGGCGCATCACAAAGACCTGTGTTGACACACCACACCACACTGGGATGTAGATTGTCAAAAACGGAGGAGGTGGGAGGTTGGCCTCCATAACAGGTGGGAGATTGGAGGTTGGCCCCACAAATCGAACGGAAGAAAGGATGTTGAGACCCCTGCCACACAGCCATGTAAATATAAATTAAGTTATTATAATTATTGCACTGACCTGTACCTCACTTCCACGAAAACTGTTTAATGTATGTTGTAAAAATGCATTGTTTCGTTGTCTTTGATCAGCTTCTTTTAGTTATGCATGACATATTTTCCAACTTTAATATCGCTACTTGATAACAAATAATTCTTATTTTTTCAATGTACACGGTGGCGTATTCAGAGGGAGAGTGGGTCTTGACGCCATTTGAAAGACGCAAGCACGACTGTGGTAAATGCCGACACAATCGATAGATTCCAAATAAAATAAACTAGGAGGGCATTTTAAAGGTCACACACAGTTGCCGAAACCATTAAGACATGTTGTAATTCTGAGACATGTGTCCACGATCCATCAGTTACACAAACAACATGGCCTCTGATCTTCACCGGAAATAGACAACTACCCTTCTAATAAGAATAATATTGATCATGTAACAAATACATTCATTCCTGGCAGCCACAAGTTGTCCATAATATTTACAATATTGGCAATTGAATGTTCATATGACGAATTAATTTGTATGTAACAGGAATATTATAAATGTTTTCCTTAGCAACGGGTGCGAACACTGAAATTGCCAGAAAAAGGGTGTGTCACTAAAATAACATCAAGGCTAGAAGGAGCAGATGAAGACCGACATTACGATTGGCGATGGTGTTAAATATATATATTTCGAAAGGTCAGGGGTGAAGAGAGTACATTGGAGAGAATTGCAGAAGATCACGATAGGAGAAGACGACTCGCCGAGAGGGCGGAACAAATTAAATGGTGTGTCCCCCCCGCAAGGGACCAACATGAAAGAAGAATGAGGTCAGAGTTAAGTATGACACAAAGAATAGAGCAATGATATTTCTGTATTAAATTTCAGCATTGTAGTCGTGGCAGCTTTGGCATTGCTCAGATCTTGGCTGTATCAAATCAAACTTGTCGGCCGTCCACTTGAGGTCACCCCCGAATCCGTCTGCTTCCCAGTTATCATGACCGTCTTTGAAGAAATTCCAAGAGCGACCGCCTTTGAAACCGTTTCTCGTAGAACGTGGTACAGGACATATAAAACTCTGTTTTCTGTCGATATTTTGTTGTTGCTTCGTTTGCACTGTAATAAAATAAATTTCTTTCTGCACCATTCTTCTCTTTCTCAGCATGTGCCAACTGGCCATCATGTCATTCACCAACTTCACTTTCCTTCTACATTTGCATGCCAACAAGTTTTTTCCATTCCCCGCGAAGTGCTATTTTTTATTATTATGCGCGCATATGCATCTTGCAATCTGACAGAGGCACACTTACAAGACATGCATCTCCTTAAATAATAAAAACAAATACATATGAAGGCCACATCTATATAATGGTCTATGTCCTTCCTCCTTGTTCCCTTTATAAAGGGATGAGGCTTGTTCGTGTATTGCTGCACCGCCTCAGTTATTATCCCGTTATACTTCTCCCTTCACTTGTCATCGTTTTCAGCCTTTTCTAACGTCCCTCTTTACGGGTTTACGCAAACCTCCCATCTCAGTAGCAGTCTTCCCATTTCCTACGGCCCTCTCGTATATATGTCTATCATCCGTTAATACAATAGCGTGTTGTTATGTATGTGCGCCTTATGTATAGCTTGCATACAATTTTGGACTAACAATTAAAACTATACAAATAGCTTTGTTCTTATTAACGAATGCATGTAAATTAGTTAATATACAATGGTGAGAAGGTATCTCTCAACGTATTGTTTACGGATGCTGTATATATTGCTAATCCTTACAATGTATTATTAACCTATCCTGTCAACTCCGGAACGTTTAGGAATTTACAGTGTACCGGAATTGACATTTCGTCTTATTATGGCTATAACTCCACTTTAGATTACCACATTGTCATTGAAACAGCCAATAAGTATTGCGTGTCTAGTAATTAGCATGTAGCATCCGTTGCGGAGTAGAAATTGTAATGGTAATTTTTTTATGTAATTTATAAAAAGGAAAGAAAATATATAATACACTGTCTTGAGATTCAGAGTAACCTGAAAGGGCATACATACATACATAGAGCACTCATATATTCAGACTAAGCTGCATGCGTGTTAGTTACTCTGAACTTCGACTGTGTAGTTTGAAGCTGGCAAAAACATGAGTGCTCAATTTATTTTCGTTGCGGAGTTGACAGAGCATCAGCGATACACTTTTGTAGTTGCATAAGTCGAAGTCTCTCCTTTTGTATAATAATTGTAATGAATTTGTTTCTAATAATAGCAAGCCATGTGTATATGAAAGCATGCTAACACAACAATAAACAAATGCGTGAGTATTGAAATTATCATATTAATAGTGAATGCTGCGTGAGACATGCAAACTAGTCTTTTTTTTACATATACGTTGATATAATTTAATTGATCAAAATTAAATATCAATCCAAATGCCACAGTTGATTACATTAATAATACACGTATGCATTGCTCTTTTTACATATCGTCTGTCTAGAGTCAAAACTGTGTAAGTCCATTTTTGGTCAAACAAATATCATCATTGAAAAATAATCCTCTAACACATACCGACACATGAGCAAAACAGTCCTTAAGGTATATGTGGTGCCACCTAGCGAATACATGCAAGTTTATGTTGACGCAACTTTTTGAAAATCAAAATCACACAAGTTCATTATTCACGCGGTTCGCCTAAACTGTTATGTGCTGGGTCATCAGAGTTTGGCCTTGGTGTTTAGGATTAGGCCCTTTATCAGAAATATGAGTTTACACGTGAAATGTAACCTGCCAATTTAATATCTAGTGAGTTAAAATAATAATGAACTCAAATAGTTGTGCAAGCAGTCAGCAAAACGTGCATGTGGAGAGATAGACGACGCCACAAGAAAGGAGCTTTTTCATGGATTTTGGCAGCTAATGGGGGGCAAAAAAACATATATTTCCACCTTATTGGATGTTAAGCTCAAAGCACGTCAGCGTAAAAGAGAATTTAACAGAGCACGCCGCCAGAAAGGGGCCACATTGGACTTCCATTTGAAAGTGAATGGAACAAAAAGACAAGTGTGTCAAAGATGTTTTTAGAAACATTTGTCTTGAACAGTAACACAGTGGCTCATTGGGTGGTGTTCATCAAACCGAAGGCGAAAAGAGACACCAGCAGAAAAAAAGACTTCCTTGGTACGCTTCCCAACATGTCATCACATTACTGCAGGGCAACCCAACAAAACGCTATCTGGAGCCGATCATTCAAAACAAGAACACATTGTACAAACTGTGCTAAGTGTGGTATAACAAGACCAACAAGAAGGTCGCTTCCAAGTAGTTACTTCACTGTGTTTTCGAAGAAATGAACCTGTCTTTTTCAGCCTAAAAAGGATCAGTGCGACATTTACTGCCATGACATGACCTCGAAGAACGTATGTTGCTATTTTTGGCATGAGTTGGAAGGTGTCTTGCAATCTACCAGCTTTGCAAGTTGCCTTTTGGACTACCTAGAGAATGAGTTGAACAACAATGATGTCATAACCATAATCACCATCAGCGATGGATGCGGATACCAGAATGTAAACACAACCATGTCAAACGCATTCGCTTTTGAACCATTTGAAAGTGAATGGAACAAAACGACAAGTGTGCCAAAAGATGTTTTTAGAAGTGGCTCATTGGGTGGCCGGAGCTGCACATGGTGTTCATCAAACCGAAGGCGAAAAGAGACACCCGCAGAAAAAAAGACTTTCTTGGTACGCTTCCCAACATGTCATCACATTACTGCAAGGCAAATACAACAACAACGTTATCTGGAGCCGATCATTCAAAACAAGAACACATTGTACAAGCTATACCAAGTATGGTGTAACTAGAACAACAAGAAGGTCGCTTCCAAGTGGTTACTGCGTTTTCGAAGAAATGAACCTGTCTTTTCAGCCTAAAAAGGATCAGTGCGACATTTGCTGCGCAAAGGATTTGGCCAGAGCTGAAAAAAGCTATGGACAAAGAAACTGCACTGGTTGATGGGACAACAGTGGTGTTGCCAATCGACCTGCAGGATGTCCTGTTGACTCCTGCAATCTTGGCCAGTGCTGTGTATTACAAAACAAAGCTATGCTGCCACAATTTCACTGTACATGACATGACCTCGAAGAACGTATGTTGCTATTTTTGGCATGAGTCGGAAGGTGGTTTGCAATCTACCTGCTTTGCAAGTTGCCTTTTGGACTACATAGAGAATGAATTGAACAACAAAGATGTCAACACCATAATTGTCTTCAGCGATGGATGCGGATACCAGAATGTAAACATAACCATGTCAAACGCATTAACGTTTTATTACAAAACGACAAGAAAGACCGTTGATCAAAAGTGTCTCACTAAAGGACACACTCAGATTAAGGTGGACTTTGTGCACCGCCTAATATAACCCAACTTAAAGAAGAAACAGGTGTACAGCCCAGCTGGTTATGTTACCGCTATGCAAGAATCAAGAACAAATGACCCATATTGTGTCAAAAAAAGTTTCATATATTTAAGGTACTAAAAGGTCAATTATATTACAATGCAAAGCTTGTTAATTATGGACGTGTTCCAGCCAAATGCCAAAACAATAATGGATGTACACCATAGTTGACATTTCTCTATCATGTCTTACCATTTCCCTCATAATCAAGTTTAATATGAGGGCGTTTTGATAATACCAATTTTTATTTCATATTTTTAAAGTTGCATAAGTCCACTTATAATGCTGCGCAAAAAAGTTTAAATCATTTTGTTGGTCAACTGTCTATAATAATGAACACACACAAAAGGTAATATTGCAGTATATAATTTACTGTTTACCTCATGATCTACAGTAGTATACAGGCCTTTATATGAAGTTATAAAAAATAATTAAGCCCAATTACATGCAAAAATAAATAAGTCTATCGTGTGGCCAAATGGCCAAAAGTAACACATGTATACCAGATTTAACATTGCTGTATCATTTCTGACTGCTTTCCTCATAATCAAGTGTATTAAGATTGTGTTTTGTCTAATACAGGTCATTTAATAAAGTATTATTGATTTACGAGAAACGTCTGTTTTGGATTCTAGACAGACGATATATGCAATAATTTATTTGTATGTGTTTTTTCCTTGGCAACGAGAGCAAATACAATTTTTGGGACAAAGAAAATATGCAGAAATAAAATCTTCTCCGTCTACAAGTGGCGCGACGTGCCAGCACAAACCTGTACGAATCGAGTCAACGAGCGTGACTCACTCGAAGCAAAGATTTGCCATATCGCAGCTGAGTCACACGAAGAGCCGTTCATCGACCACAACGTGTTATTCTTTGAAAACTCCGTTACAGATCCACCGGGCTTGTCGGGGTTATTGGCTTATCTACATCTCTATTCAGTCCGGTCCGAATGTACGTGTTCTATTGAGATCAGTTTGTGAGATGAAGATTACTGCTATGACCAAGATGCTTTATTGAGGACACGCGTCAAGAGTAACACTTTTACATGTCTCTCTGTTGAGACCCGGTCTCTTTCGGTGCAATTATGTAGAGAGCACCAAATAAAGACGTCACAGTGACATGACAACCGGCTTACTGGTTCTCAAAAAACATTTCAGATACTTGTGTCGCAGTGGTGTTATGCAAACACCACTTGTAGCTTGTAATGTTTCCAAAACGATGAACACGAGAAGCAGTACCCATAATGTCATAACATAGCAAATCAAAAACATAATTATGATCAAGTTTTTTCTAAACAGTTCACACTGTTGCAGTGAGGCAGTGACGCGATCAGTCACCACAGTGCGCCAATATTCCGGCGTGGGATTATGTACTTAAACAGTTCACACTGTTGCAGTGAGGCAGTGGCGCGATCAGTCACCACAGTGCGCCAATGTTCCGGCGTGGGATTATGTACTTAAACAGTTCACACTGTTGCAGTGAGGCAGTGGCGCGATCAGTCACCACAGTGCGCCAATGTTCCGGCGTGGGATATGTACTTAAACAGTTCAAACTGTTGCAGTGAGGCAGTGACGCGATCTGTCACCACAGTGCGCCAATGTTCCGGCGTGGGATATGTACTTAAACAGTTCACACTGTTGCAGTGAGGCAGTGGCGCGATCAGTCACCACAGTGCGACAATATTCCGGCGTGGGATTATGTACTTAAACAGGTTGTTGTCTCTTATTAGTCACATTAGTAGATTAATCAAAACTGTTCGAACCTCCTGGTGAAATATTTACATAGCAAATAAGATGTTAGATCCAGTCCTTGAGTAGCGAATGTGTATATCATGGGTGTTTATTCCAGAGAGCACTGTATAATGTATGTAGTGGGGTAACATATTTCGTAGCCAGAAATTATGCAGATCATAGTCGTACTCCGGAGGGCCCTTGAACTCCACACCACCGACTATGATACATATACGAAATTGTTTATGTGTTGAAAATGCGCTACTACATTAGTGCTGGTGTCGTGACGTGTGGACGGGACGTGTACATTTCAACTACGTTAGAACAAATTAGAGACCCCGTATCCACTCTGGCGTGAACGTCACGCATCGCCACGCCAGTTGAAAGACGCTAGTGGGACTGTGGTAACTGTCGACACAATCGTATAGCCTGCAGCCGATGTCAGGTAAAGTAAACCCTGAAGGAATTATAAACGCAACACAAGGTTGTATGCTGAGTTGGTTGTGTCGAATTCGGTATTAAATTAGACAAACAACATGGCGTCTAATTTACCCCCGAAAATAGACAACCACCATTCTAGTAAAAATTGTATTGATAATAATGATAAATGTAATCATAATATAATATTATATATAAAACTAAATATCAGGTTGATGTTAAATCTAAAATAGCTAAGTTAAGTAATCATGCAGTGGTACGCGGTGGCGTCGCGGTTAAAACGTCGGACTCTCAATCGAGAGAACCAATTTCGTTCACCCCATATTGCCACAGTTCTCTCAGCTGTATAAATTCGTGCAGAAAGTGTAGCGCGGCTTAATGCTTCCCAGATAAGTCGAATTGTTGGAATGACCAAGTTTGGCGGGGGTGAAATGTAAAACACTTTGAGCAGTCCCAATGACTGTATACAGCACTATATAAGAATGTACCTGTCTACCTTTACATATAGCGATAGTTCTAAATTTCTTCTGCAATGCTTTTAATCTAGCCATCCCATTAAAGAATAGTCACTGCAGTTGCATTGAACACCAACTCCTTCGCAATTATACATCCAAACAACCGAATAATATGAACAAGTACAACAATAATTTATTACATGTGCTACGCCTGCGCCTCAATCCCAACCGACTTTATGTTTACATAATTATCATAAGCATGATCTACGTATTAATGGTTAATGCATTTTCCTCAGATTATTAAAACATGTATAACATGGACTTGAGGAGGAAACGAATACACACTTTGATGTCATAATTAGATATATCGAGTTTGACGCGTAAGATTGCTATTTATCATATGGTTGATTCATACTTCACAAGACAGGGACTGCTTACCATTTGTAATATATACGCCTGCATCTTCTTTTACTGAATAAATTAATATACATATATAGGGCCTAGTGTCTAGGTAAAATATTAAAAACAGAATAAAAGGATCGACTATGGCAGATATGTGTAAATTGGTCACAATCATATATAATAACTTGTCAGCAGAGTGCCACATATTTTTCAAATTTGAAGGAGCAAATTTTACAGCCAAGTCGTTTGGACACCCATTAAAGTATGGTTGTGTTGTTGGCAAACTGCATACTTTTGATGGTTGCAGTAATGCATCTGCGCCACCCGCTAGGTGGGGTAACTTCTTCGGATAACATACAATCTCCAGCAGCGGAATATACCTAGCCTAACATGTTGACATATGTCTTTGTATACAATCTTCCTTGCGTTGCAATACAAATTTGACTGTTACAGTGCCTGCGATGAAAGGCATGATTTGAAACAAAGCCCTGTTCAGCAAAGTCTAGTTGTTTCCAAACAAGACAGCATAACCACTATTTTCAAGCAATCTGTACAGCCTATCTCGTTTAAGACACGGCGTAAAGTGGAGGCGGAAACCAGAAAAATAAACAAGGAAGAATATACACACAGAAAATGTTTTGCTATGTAAAAACTCACGCGATTCGCTGTTGACTGAGCAGTTTATTCGGTTGTGTACATATGTGTAGACTAAACTATAAGTTACAGGCGCCGACACGTTTTATTCCGGCGCGAACACACGTGGTAGTCTGTCATCTTTTCCTTCGTCCACACGTATCAGGTACCTGGAGAAATAAAGTTTTCACTAAGGCTTGTAGTCGTTAATTACACAAACCAAGCATGGAACAATGGAATATAAGGTAACGGAGACAGAAAGGTGCATGTGGCGCTGTTAAGATAAAATACCATCATCAGCAGCAGCAACAACAGCATCAGCAACAGCAGTAACATGACTACATGCTTTGCTATGTCATCATACAATACTATATGAAACAAAATGAGTTGAATTTAAACAGATACATGGAACAGTTTCAACATTAATTAAAAAAAGATCAAATCAAAGCAAATATCACGCATAAAATATAAACGTAAATAAGTAGACAATTCATATATGTATATACGTATATATATATATATATATATATATATATATATATATATATATATATATATATATATATATATATATGTATATATATATATATATATATATATATATATATATATATATATATATATATATATATATATATATATACGTATATACATATATGAATTGTCTACTTATTTAGACCACCCCACCACTATATATATATATATATATATATATATATATATATATATATATATATATATATATATATATATGTATATATATATATATATATATATATATAGTGGTGGGGTGGTCACAGGTTTGTGTGTGACCTTGTGGCGAAATGGCCCCACCTGTTTGTAATTAAAGTTATGTATTGGTGGTGGAATGTCTGTATTATTTGCATTACATGTTCATGACGACTTCTTGATGTATATATGTTATCGTCATGCTTGTAGGAATGTGGGCTCTGAGAAACTTGCCGGACGGGGCTGTACATGTGTTCAGTTCCTGTCTGGTTTGATTTGAGGAGCTCACATTCCTGTTAATGTTCTTCCCAAAGTGGCTGCGTGATAAGCAGTCCACTTTGCAATAAAAAACGTCATTTATTTGGCCTGTTTCAATTCTCTGCTACATCGGACTTGTGTTGGTTATTGCATAAATGAATTTATGCAACTCACCAGGTGCATAACAAATTTTATGAAATGACCAAGACAGGTCATCGTTAAACTTGCCCTGGGTGTCCGAGACTACACCAGAACTATTTGACCAAATAAATTGTATTACTCCGCGCTAGCCAGCCAATCACGGCTTAGCGGAAACCAGTTCAAACCGGAACCAGTAGCTTGAATCTTTCACTCCTGCTTCAGTCTCTGCTTTGCGAAGTTTAACAAGATTTAACAAGATTTGCCATCCAAGCCAAAGGCCCAGATGGCAAGTGGACAAGGAAGCCATTGGCTTATCGAGAGTCCAACAATGTTCACCTACTTATAACCCGCCCTCCTGAGATATGTGTCAACCTTGTTTTTAAACATATTCACGCTGCTAGCAGTTACACAATCTGTAGACAATTTGTTCCATTCATTTATTGTCCTCTGTGAGAACGAGTGCTTCCTGATGTCCAATCTACATTGATCCTTTACTAATTTTACCTCATGTCCTCTAGTTCTGCTATCCTTCTTGAGTGAGAAAAACATATTTCTATCAATAATTTCATACCCATTCAATATCTTAAAAACTTCAATCTGATCTCCTCTTAACCTCCTTGTCTCTAGAGTTGTTAAACCACATTCTTTCAGGCGTTCTTCATAACTAAGGTCTCTAAGTTCTGGAATCATTTTAGTTGCTCTCCTTTGTATGCGTTCAAGCGTATCTATATCCTTCTTACGATATGGTCTCCATGCTTGTATACAGTATTCTAAATGAGGTCTAACTATTGCTTTATAAAGAGGTGTAATTAACTTTTTTCCCTTGTATGTTATGTTTCTTCTAATCAATCCAAGAATTTGATTACCCTTTGAAGCTGCAATACCACACTGCTCTGAAACTTTCATATCAGCGCTTATTGTAACTCCTAAGTCCTTTTCTTTTACAGTAGTACCCAGAACAGTATCTCCCATTTTATAGTTTACATTCAAGTTCCCATGTCCTGTATGTAGGCATTTACATTTCCCAAAATTGAACAGCATCTGCCATTTCTCAGACCATTTCACTAATCTGTCTAGATCGTTTTGTAAATGTTGTTTATCACCATCAGTATTAACCTTTCTAAACAGTTTTGTGTCATCCGCAAATTTCAGTACGTTACTTGTTATACTGTCGTCCAAGTCATTGATATAAATTAAGAATAATATAGGTCCTAGTACTGACCCTTGAGGTACCCCACTCAAAACCGATTTCCAATTTGAAACTTCTCCATCTACTACAACTCGTTGTCTTCTGTCAGTCAGCCATTGTTCTATCCAGTCAGTTATGCTATCCCCGATACCATGGGCTTTTAATTTAAGTAGCAATCTTTGATGTGGCACTTTGTCAAAAGCTTTCTGAAAATCTAAGTAGATAATATCTACTGGCGATCCCACGTCTATCCACTTAGTGATTTCTTCCAAAAAACATAACATATTTGTTAAGCATGACCTTGCTTTAAGGAATCCATGTTGAGATGAATTTAATAATTTATGCTTAACGAGGAAGTCCACCATATGGTCTTTAATTAACCTTTCTAATAATTTACAAATCACTGACGTTAAACTCACTGGTCTGTAATTCTCTGACTTATTTCTCGAACCCTTTTTAAATAATGGTATGATGTTTGCTTCTTTCCATTCAAACGGAACAACTCCCTCTTTTAATGACAAGTTGAATACTCTTGCAAGTGGTATACTGATTTGATCTACTGTTTCCATTAGTAATTTTGGAGGAATCCCATCCACTCCCGGTGATTTGTTATCCTTCATTGCCCTTATTTTCTTAGCTACCAATTCTGGAGTTACAACTAACGGTCCTAAATATTCAGATTTAGCCCCCTGAAATTTAGCATCAGCAACTGGTAATGAACTAATATCTTCCTTGGTAAACACTGAACTGAAGTAACCATTTAGGTCTTCCGCCATTAAAAACCCCTGTGATATTATATTTCCAGCACTGTCTTCTAGAGGTCCAACCTTGTCTTGTACGTTTTGTTTACTCCTGACATATGCATAAAAACTCTTGCTGTCATTTTTTATGTTACATGCCAGTTTTTGCTCATAGCTTCTTTTAGATTGTCTGATTTCAGTTGTAGCTGCATTAAGTGCCTCTTTGTATTTTGCATAGTCTTCTTCCTTTCTGGTACGCCTATAAACCCTCCACATAGTTTGTTTTAGCATTATTTTTCTAATAGCCTCTTTTGACAAATGTTTCTTTCTACACCGTTTTCCTTGTTTTCGGAAGGGAACAAATTTATCGATGATACTCTCAATTTCATATTTAAGAATGTTCCAGCATTCAATTGCGGTCTTATTCATCAGCATGTTATTCCAATCTAGCTGTGCTAAGTATTTTCTCATATCTTTGTAGTTACCTTTGTGGAAGTTTCTCTTGTACGTTTTCTTATTTTTACTTTCTGATTTTACATTGATGTCAAAATGTATTTGATTATGGTCACTATTACCCAATGGTTCAAATATTTTTACATTGTCCACTAATTCTTTTTGTGATGACAAAACTATATCTAATACATTTTCTCCCCTGGTTGGTTCTAGTACGTGCTGAGTAAGAAAGCTATCCTGGATTAAACATAGAAATTGTTGATCCTCAATCCCTGTGCTCTCTAGAGAATTCCATTGTATGTGTCCATGGTTAAAATCTCCCATTATGATACATTCCCCTTTACTAACTTCCTTTATAGCGTTTTTTATTTTTGTGTTGTCCTCTTCGTTTATGTTTGGACTTCGGTAAACTAATCCAATAGTTAATTTTGAATTTCCTGAAACAATTTTGCACCAAACAGCTTCATCGCAATCTGCTTCCCTTTCTAGTTTTATTTCATAAGCCTGAATAGATTCTTTAACATATAAAATAACTCCCCCGCCCCTTCTTCCTATTCGATCTTTCCTAAACATTACGTATCCTGTCAGTCCTAATTCAGCATCTGTAATATCTATGTTGGCCCATGATTCAGTTATACCAATTATGTGAGGGTCAATATCTTCTACCATAATGTTTAATTCGTTTTTCTTATTTACTATGCTCCTTGCATTTAAACATACGCATATATAACCTTTTTCAGAGATGTTTTTCGGATGATTTGATATTGGTTTATCTAAGTTGTGACTAAAATTTGTCTCTCGAAATCCGCCCTCCTCCCCACCTTTCTTCCTTATTCTCAATGCTTAGTTTAAATGCGATTGTACATCGTTGATGAAATAGGAAGTTGGAAGATGTCGAACCCGCTTTCTCCACTTTTGGCCTTATATAAGATGAACACGGGGGTTTGTCCCCTAGTATTTGGTGTTCATGGGGTTTCCTGCGCAGACAGGCTTCCTGTTTCTTCAACGGTATTCTTGGCTTATGTTTATATAGGTTAGCTAAATGGCCCCACCTGTTTGTAATTAAAGTTGTGTATTGGTGGTGGAATGTCTGTATTCTTTGCATTACATGTTCATGACGACTTCTTGATGTATATATATATATATATGTTATCGTCATGCTCGTAGGAATGTCTGTAATATCTATGTTGGCCCATGATTCAGTTATACCAATTATGTGAGGGTCAATATCTTCTACCATAATGTTTAATTCGTTTTTCTTATTTACTATGCTCCTTGCATTTAAACATACGCATATATAACCTTTTTCAGAGATGTTTTTCGGATGATTTGATATTGGTTTATCTAAGTTGTGACTAAAATTTGTCTCTCGAAATCCGCCCTCCTCCCCACCTTTCTTCCTTATTCTCAATGCTTAGTTTAAATGCGATTGTACATCGTTGATGAAATAGGAAGTTGGAAGATGTCGAACCCGCTTTCTCCACTTTTGGCCTTATATAAGATGAACACGGGGGTTTGTCCCCTAGTATTTGGTGTTCATGGGGTTTCCTGCGCAGACAGGCTTCCTGTTTCTTCAACGGTATTCTTGGCTTATGTTTATATAGGTTAGCTAAATGGCCCCACCTGTTTGTAATTAAAGTTGTGTATTGGTGGTGGAATGTCTGTATTCTTTGCATTACATGTTCATGACGACTTCTTGATGTATATATATATATATATGTTATCGTCATGCTCGTAGGAATGTGGGCTCTGAGAAACTTGCCGGACGGGGCTGTACATGTGTTCAGTTCCTGTCTGGTTTGATTTGAGAAGCTCACATTCCTGTTAATGTTCTTCCCAAAGTGGCTGCGTGATAAGCAGTCCACTTTGCAATAAAAAACGTCATTTATTTGGCCTGTTTCAATTCTCTACTACATGGACTTGTGTTGGTTATTGCACAAATACATGTATATATATATATATATATGTGTGTATAGCTAATTCAGTCAAAGTTACCTCTTATTCTCCACGGCGCTCACTGAGGCCATAATAAGATATTGTTCAAACAAAGCCGATCCAACACTAATTTAATACACTCGAATGACTATTCCACGTACCGCATTAGGCCGGGTTGACGCAAGTTAGATACTGTCCGACGGAACAACACTTCTGTAGTCCAGGACATTCAAAATCTGCGTAGCAACGGGCGCCATCGCCCCCATTCTGAGCGTTTGGGCAACTACCAGGCTTTGCTACAACGGCAATGCATAGATACAATACTCAAATGTGTAATAAACAACGATAGGCTTTAAAGACATATTTCTTTCCGACGGTTGACCTTTAAGCAGATGGATTATTTCCCTCGTACACAGTTGACCGTCTTCATCAAAAGCAATAAAACGTGTTGGACTGAATACATTTCATCGCTAGTACTAAGTACTGCTTGCACATGTAGAACGAACGACAAACTTAATTGTTTTAATAATACGGGTCGTTTCCATTTTGAAAGTAAGTACACGAGTACATAATAAAATGTCCAGTATAATATATATATATATATATATATATATATATATATATATATATATATATATATATATGTATATATGTATATATATATATATATATATATATATATATATATATATATATATATATAAACGAACACGATGCACGATGTATATATATATATATATATATATATATATATATTATATATATATATATATATATATGAACGAACACGATGCACGATGTATATATATATATATATATATATATATATATATATATATATATATATATATATATATATATATATATATATATATATATATATATATATATATATATATATATATATATATATAAACGAACACGATGTAAGAACAAATATAATTGATCACGACGAATAAACTGAGTTAACTTCATAGAGTTACCTTTGATACATCTTGACTGTCGACGACACCCAGCCCATCCCCACGGCACTGGATAACACTGGGTTCCCAGCCCACACTTCGTGTACTTCAACAAAGATGGTTTAAGTTTCAAATAATATAATATTTTTCAATGGCGATAATAGTTCTACAAATACGATGGACCCCAATCCAACATTAATGTGAGCACTGACCGACACAGGGGCATACTCATGCACGCGCGACCGTGCGCGCACACAGGTGCACACACGCACGTACATACTTACAATTGTTCTTTATGTTATCTGCATCATTTAACACATGAGTACGTATAAGTATAAATATTAATTATATAAATGCAAAACACACACCAAATATGGGGCCTCGAGGTTCCCGATGAAACTAAGCACCCACTGATTAGATGGCTCAGCAAGAAGGCATACCAAATTGTGTTGACAATAATGCCTTATGCAATATTTAAAATATGCATCAGTCATGCATAATATTTACAACACAAATCAAATCGTACATTCACAATACTTACGAAACAGGGGTTGATGCGACAGTCGCACGTGGGACATCCATCTTTATCAAGCTGGTGACAAAATTCACATGTTTTGTCACAAACCAAACGTGGACATGGACACATTCTCCTGCACTCCGCTGCTGTCTCGAAATTATTCATGCTTCCACCGCAGCCCCCGTAGACGAACTTCACGCACTGTCCGGTATTCTTGTTGTAGAACCAACCTGGCATATAGGCACGGCAGTGTCCGGTTCGCTTTGGCAAGTCGCAGACCTCTGCGAGTAGAACATACAGTGAAAATAGTGTGTATACGTGTAAGAACAGAATTCGTTCCAGCGCTGGTTGTTCCATCACTGTTGGCACCCCACTAATTTGTTTCAGCGATGGACAGGGCTGAGGACCTGATCCCTGAATGGCCTATTTGCACCTATTTCTAAGCCTCCTTCCAACAATTGAGCTGTTGGTTCGCTGATTATTGCGACCTGGTGTTACAGCAGCTGTGTGGCTTACTTGTTCGGCAAATGATTGGTGAGGATGAATTGATCTTGCCGATGTGAGGCGACTGGCGGTGGACTGGATCGTATCCTGGCATGTCGTTGAGATTGCTTGAGAGCAACCATGATGAAGAACCAATCCACGATGCTTGAATCCATACAGCTCTATGTTACGTGGTTGTGCTTGTGTTAATTAAGGTGAAATCATAGAACATTACATGACGCTTCATTTTGTTTATGAAAATGCGCATAAGTATTCCGAACAACAAGTGAAATTAGGATGCTTACCGACACACACGCCGACCTCGGGAGAAAGCGGGATGAGCCAAAGTGCCAACTTCCGTACACACTGTTGCCTAGGCGAACACTTGACATTCTGTATACAAAAAATAAACTCCTAAAATTATCATATAGCATATGTATGTGAACTACAGTAATTAATGCACGCATACAAATGTGAAGTTTTAAACATGAAATTTGCGTTCTCAAATTATGTCAATAAGTTTAATTCGAAATGAATGTATCTGTTCATTGGATATACTGGGAGAAAATCAGCCTTTCTCTGCACGACAACAACTTCCTTAGTCAGTGTTTGGTGGTGGATACACATTTGGCATAATTAAGTGGGTTTAAAAAATAAACATTTTGCTTTTGTGATTACGCAATTTTATTTAGTAGCATATACTTTAGATTTGAATATATTAGTTTTAAATAATGCATAGTCAATCACTTTGTTGGGAGCTCAAATCAAAACACTATGTTATGATTTGTACATTTTTACATATGACACATTTGAAACATATTTATGCTACTTGAAAGTGAAACCTACTGCTTTTAATTTGTGTGGTCGGTGCAATACTTTGTGAACCCGTGATCTGAGCCGTGCACATATCAGTTACTGTCTAGTTGATATTATCTATTGCCCGACGTCGTTACTGTTGTCATTACTGTACCTCACAGGGGTCCACACATTGGCAGATTGGGCATCCCTTGCGGTCTTTCAAAAATCCGCTCTTGCATTTCAGGTCGCAGTGCACCAAGCCCTTGCACTTTGCCTTGCACTTCCTACGACACGCCAACTCTGTATCGAATCTGTTCCGGTTTCCTCCGCAACCTCCGTAGATGAACTTCTCGCACGCACGTGTCGCGCAGTTGTAGTACCACTTCGGCATGTACGCCTTGCATGTACCAGCTACTGCCGGCAGGTAGCAGAATCGCGGTCGATATCCTGTGTTCGGGATGATAACAATGATAAAAGATTTAAACATTCCAGGGTATTTTTTCAACATGGGGTCAATCAATATATATATATATATATATATATATATATATATATATATATATATATATATATATATATATATATATATATATATATATATATATATATATATATATATATATATATATATATATATATATATATATATATATATATATATATATATATATATAGCTGTACACGTACAATAAAACCTGCTTTAGCGAACACCTGTCCACATCGAATACATATCTTTAACGGACACTTTTGAAAGTCCCGAATTATTTGCTGTTAGTTTGCATTTTCCGCTAGCTGCCTTTAGCAGCCACCTGGTCAATGTGAACAACGGAAGGGAATTTTGACCCAACCATTCACCATTTATAGCCGCCCTGGAACTTGCTGACATTGACAATCCTGCGAGTCAATCTAGCTGAGACACTGCTGATATCCACTAACTACGCTAAATATGTATCATGTGTCATATCATCAGCAGAATGTCGTTAAAAGAATAAGACATGTTCTCCAAATAAGGCGGGTCCTAGCCTAGGCCAATGTCAGCGGTGTAGACTTTCATCTATTGGTTCTCTTTGATATAAAAGCCGTTTCAGGTCGCCTTTCTGTAGCCCTAAACCTGCTATGTTTTGACAAATACTGAGTATAAGCCAAGTTCCAACCAAAGTGAATGGACAATGATAAATTCGTCAATATCTTTCCGACAGCAGTGGATCATGTACAATTCGTTTTAGTTACGTTATTATTCATTTTGTTAGTAGAGGGGTAAAAAAATGGTGATTATATGGAACCGGCCACGGGCCCTATACATCACCTGGTCTCGATGCAGTGGAATGCAGTAACGCTGTGTGATTGATGAAATATTATACAAAAAAGTTTGTGCCTCACATGTATTGTATATACATGTATTGCTTTATTAACCGTAGCTTTGTACCGTCCATGAGAGTACCAACAAGCCACCGTAACAAGTTGTGATGGCGCCACCTAGTGAGTGTCCACTTCATCATCTGTCCATAATGGTCCTGGCGTTCTCCGCTATGGAAAGGTTTCACTGTATAAATAAATAAATAAATAAATAAATAAATAAATAAATATATATATATATATATATATATATATATATATATATATATATATATATATATATATATATATATATATATATATATATATAAATATATATATATATATATATATATATATATATAATAAAAATACTACAAAAACGCACAAGATAGACACTGAAAAAGCACGTTAGTTCGCAGATTTTGTAATTCCAGATAAACAACGTCAGGCGGCCACCACTCCATTTTTTGAGCATCATTAAGTAGACAATTCAAATTCGCACGCTTTGTTGATAGCGTGTGAGTGATAAAATAAATAAAAGCTTGTCGTTGTACTTCCACAGACATCTGGCGAAAGCCGCCAGTAGTGATAACAATGTGGTGCCACGTTGATGCTAAAAACACACTATGAATTATTTCTAAAGAGTTCGCGAGGTGACACCAGCCGCAGAAGTATTGCTGTCATTTGCGTTTAGCGTGCCTTCACTTCTGAAAATCTATGTTTTACGCATTGTTTAATTTCTCAAAAAGGGTGTGTGCGTCTATTAGGCAGTGCACTACTATAGGAAACAACACGGTATATATATATATATATATATATATATATATATATATATATATATATATATATATATATATATATTTATTTATTTATTTATTTATATTTAATTACTTATTTTTATATTCTATGTTTTATAAGAGGATATTTTATTCAAGGACGTTGAAGGAATATGTTTCCGTTGGTGGCGGAACCTATGTAATGTTTCACAATAATTACAATATATATCTGATCAACCGGCCCGCCCGCGACAAAACGTGAACATTTGCAAGCGAAGCGATTTTCGTGTGTTTGGCTTGATTAAATTGATCTACATACACGAATAATTATATTGTACCGGAAAATCGTATGTAAATGAACTGATCAAACACTTAAGCAGCACCCTGAAAACAATCAATGAAAAACACCGTAAAATATAATACGCAGAAAGCGGAAGTTTATTTGATAGCGGAAGATGGAGTGTGCCTTTGAACTATTATCAAAAAGCAAGAGATCTCGCAATATCCGTCAAAAAGTTATTGCAGTAGCTTAATAACAACCATTGGTTGAATGACATCTTCAATTATTGGTGAAAGTTGTCCTTGCTACTGCGTACTGTTCTTTCAGATACCTCACATTCACAAACATATATCGAAAAAAGAAATGTACACTGAAGCAACGATATTTAAAGAGTATAACCAGGTGCATATCGCCGGGACAGAGAGCCCCGTCACATACATGTTTGAGAGAAAGACGAACTCACTGAAGTGTGAAAGTCTTACACACCAATGCCGATGAATAACTAAGTATGCAAATGAAATACAGCGGCAGAAAATCGTGAGAACAAGCTTCTAGTCAAGGTGGATAATCTCAAAAGAAACCTAGACATATGGCGTAGTGCCCTGTTACTGTGCAATCGCGCAACTTGAATAGGATTGCGTGTGCGCGCGCAAATTTTCGTGGTGAGTCTGTCCGTGTGGTGGTTGTGTGTACCAGTCTCTGTCATAAAACAACAAAACACACATTGACACATAAATGTTAGTATTCGTAAAGGCGACACATTGTTTCTTTTGTGTCACAAAACTCACTCACGATGTTATAAAACGCTCACAATTTTTGTTTGGTGAGCAGGTAACCGGACCACTCAGTTGATTGTTAATGACGGCACACTGTCTCTGTGCGGTGTGGTACAGGTGTTTGAAAAATGAAGTCGTAAATCTAATGCGCCACTGCATCCCATAACTCAAGCTTTTGAAAACGGATATGTCCCTAACAAAAACCAGAGATGGCAATGACGTCAAACAAAACATCACACATTTGTTGAGTCATAAAATGGCAGTGTTATTTTATTTGTCAATTGATATAATATTATTATTATTATTTTCCAGTGACGATTAAACGTCGTGGTCAAGAATGGTTCTACTGATTTAATAAGAGCCATTGTTGTAATGACGTCATCATTTGTATGGGTGATTTCTCTGCACTGGGAATTCTTCTTTCAATACAACTAACAACACATCTATTTGCTGTCACATATTTGAAGTTTATAAGTGGGTGCATTTCGTACTCACGACGTTGTGTGTATGTGTGTGTGTGTGTGTGTGTGTGTGTGTGTGTGTGTGTGTGTGTGTGTGTGTGTGTGTGTGTGTGTGTGTGTGTGTGTGTGTGTGTGTGTGTGTGTGTGTGTGTGTGTGTGTGTGTGTGTGTGTGTGTGTGTGTGTGTGTGTGTGTGTGTGTGTGTGTGTGTGTGTGTGTGTGTGTGTGTGTGTGTGTGTGTGTGTGTGTGTATTTGTGTGTGTGTATTTGTGTGTGTGTGTGTGTGTGTGTGTGTGTGTGTGTGTGTCTGTGTGTGTGTGTGTGTGTGTGTGTGTGTGTATGTGTGTGTGTGTGTGTGTGTGTGTGTGTGTGTGTGTGTGTGTGTGTGTGTGTGTGTGTGTGTGTGTGTGTGTGTGTGTGTGTGTGTGTGTGTGTGCGCGCGCGCATACGTATGCATACGTGTGCATTTATGTATGTGATGTGAGAAATACGAGTATTGCATATCATATAAATATAATCATCGGAATGGCGACACATCACACTGCGTCAAATTCGTTGACGTGTATCAAATTCCTCGACGACGTCATAACACGCAGGATACACATTCATTGAGGGCAGGTCATCGTGACACACAGTTTATAATGTATGAAAACGCTGTCTCTGCTTGATCAATGTTTGTGCGTTTGAAAAGGTCATTCAGGCACAACATATGCTTGTTATTAACTATTGCAGACGTAAGTTGACATACCTCTAACAAGAATGAACGATGGTAATTACGTAACTTAATTAAATGTATATAATATAAATAAATAAAATATGTTACATTTGTATGGTGTGTATCAGAATCATGTGAACGGCAATGTCCTTTAATTTCACACAACACAGCTATTTTACAAAGCGATTCATTAACAAATAATGATACAATAATATTTGAATTATGTTTACTTTGAATCAGGCAATTATATATGTACATATATAAAATGCACAGTGGAGCCCACGCGCCATGTGGTGCATCACTTTTCGTGAGCACAGAAACCCAACATTCACCCAGTGTGTGACTATCCTCTGGCACACACATGAGGTAAAAAGGACAGTTTAATGCTTCTTCAGACATTATACATATTTGAGGATCAGAAAACGTTTATTTTGACCGCAGTACTATATAATACAATAAGTCGTCAAAGTTTAAAAAATAACTAAACCGGCATAGGTTGGATGTCTAGACAATATGTTCGTATACAACTTACCATAATTTCAAAATAGGGATCGATATCGATGAATATATGGAGTAATGGCTTGAACAGTATTATGCCATAAATGGCTGTTAATGCCGGACTTACTTAATCGTATTATATTATTTTGCATTTTTGGTAGTAACGTATATTAAACTGGTTAGATATATCGTTTAACTTGTTGAAGCTTTAATGTTGTTGATCTTTCGTTTATTACGTGTTTGTTCATGGTGATTTCAAACAAAACGTGGAATACTTACGATGTGCGCTTGCCATGGCAACCAGACCAAAGAGCAGGACACACCAAAGAAAGATCACTTCACTGCAACCAACCAACAATGTTTCCTGTAATGACATGTATGACTGCATGTATTGGCTATAGTATTTGCAACGATCCATATACTGCAACATTACCTCATGCTGGGCAACCCAAGCTACTGGATGCAACATCAGAGACATAACTATACGTCAACATTGACATTATCTCGGCCAAAAACCGAACCGTGTTTGTTTAACTACCTCACATAAACTGAACAGAACAACATAACGAAATCATACTTACCTCTTCATGTTAGCCTCTGTTGACTTGTCAGCTCGTTCAGCTTACAGCGCTCTAACTATTTCTAGCTGCTGCAGCTTGGTATCTAGTACACTCGCCGGTCACGCATGATAGAACAATGTTGACTTGCCAGCTCGTTTATCTTACGCGGCTGTAACTAAATAAATTTTAACTGCAGCAGCTTGGTATCTAGTACAAGCGCTGATCACGCATGACAGACCAATGCAGCAAGTAACTTGCATTTGATTAGAGAAATATTTATATCAAATATTATTGATATCAGTCAAACCATTTAGTAAGACGTTTACGTTATGTATCCATGCATCTGTAATCACATTGTTATAATGCGGCGACATTGACATGAAGAATGCTAAACAAGTACACGTAAACTCATATACGTTTAATTAAAACAATGAAATGAATATCCCGCACATAAATGGGAAAACGATACTTATCTAATTAAGATACCATTAAATCGAAATATACAGGGCATGTAATAATTGAGACTAGCTTTAAAACCAGCGGTTCGCAAAAAAACAAAATGTCCCCTCCATTTCTATTTGATCATCTTTGCTATAGACATATTTTTCAGATTACCGATTCTTGTGTTTTCATGGGGTTTTCAGTGGGTAAGCCAAAACAGCTGACACCCCGTAAACATGCCGTGAACACTTCATTTTCCAATGTGAAATCGCCAAACGATTATATGCCAGCAAATAGACAGTTGGTTGCGTCGTGAACAGGACTGGGGTGGGAGTGTCGACAACCCAAAAAAAAAATATTTGCAAGCCCCCCCTCGTTCGGTTCGTGATATCCGAATGTTTACCCAAACGTGGCATAGCAACCAGCATGACTTAAAAGGGTCCACTTGACGTGACATCACAGCAATATGTGCAACAGCTGCAGCATGAAAGTTGATTGAAGTCGTAGAAGCAAAGGAATCGTAGGTCGAGATGTTGCCCTTAGATGAAGAACTGTACAATGCGTTACTGGAGAAGGCCAATCTTGTCATGTGCATGAGGTTTCAAGTGTTCAGCCACATAGGATTGCGGGCGTCTATATATTTTCTGTGGGGTTGTCCATACTCCCTCATAATGTTTTTCACGACACAACCCCGACTTTTGATTTGCTCGCATATCCACCTTTGGCGATCTCTCGGATTGAAAACCCCTCGTTTTTAAATGCATCGATAACACCATGTGTAACAACATAACGTACAATTCGTACTAGTTCGACTGATATCATGTGCGAATGACTAATTGGCACCTCCACCTTCTTGGTACCTCCATCCATCGGTTGACGACTTTTTGCATTGTACATGGTCACGAGAATGCCTAATCCTTTGGTTTTGTTGCGCCACAGAGCTCGGATTTTCCGATTTTCAAATCAAATGCGCGCTACATGCCGCATTGTCATGCGTGATCAGCGAATGCACTAGATACCACGCTGCAGGCGGAGTTAGTTACAACCACACAAATTGAAAGAGCCAATAAGTCAATATAGAAAAATATGAAGAGTTTAGTTTGACTTCGTGTTTTTGATTTGTTTGTGTGTAGCAATACATACAAAAAATATGGTTCGGCATGTGACCGGGTGTAGCTACAGTTTTAAATTTGATGTCGAGTTATGTATCTGCGTTTTTTGCAATTAATAGCTTGCATTGTTTAAATGGTATATTAATTGAAAAAAAATTGCCGATACTTGCAATGAAACCTTTCATTATAGGGAACATTGTTTAATGGTTGCAGTGAAGTGATATTTCTTTGTTGTGTCCTGTTCCTTGGTCTGGTTGCTGTGACAAACGCGCATCGTAAATATTGCTCCTTATGTTTGAATCCAACAAGTAGGAACGTGTAATTATTAAAAGGACAGAGCATTAAAACATTAAAAGTTAAACGATTGTCACCGTCTAAGTAGTGTTGGCATTAAAACTGACAAATTATTTTAAACGTCTAATTAAATCCGACTGTAACAGCCATTAATAGTGTAAACATGATGAGGCCTTTATTATACCTATTCTACAGTGTCGATGATTATTTCGAAATTGTGACACGTTGCAAAAGAACATATCGTCCAGACATCGCATATAAATCGGTATAATTGTATCTGATATAAGCATGACTTGTGTATTATACAGTAGTGCTGCATCTAGGAAAATATACATGCTCTTTTTATGAAATATGTGTATTTCGGTAGCAACATATAACTTTCCATTTGACTTCGTACCTGTGCCAGATGATATAACTAAGACGCACAATTGAATAAATATAAAATGCTCGATGGGACATCAATGTTGATGGGATAGCTGACTGGCCGATATGCCTGGTTTGTAGTCAAGATAAACATATTAACAAATGTACTTAACACGATTTAGCACAATTGCCATCCAAGGCAAAATACCCACATGGTAAGTGGACAATGAAGCTAATGGCTTATCGTGAATCAAACAATGTTTCAAGTATGTAAATCCCGCTATTCTGTATAAAAAATATTTGAATAAAAGGTTAAACAGGAATTTACCATGAACTTAGTACTAAGTAGTGCATTACTTGCTGACAGATCAGAACAGATTATATCAGTTGCAACTTCTTTACCCAGTATCTTTTTGGCTGGAGAGTCCATCTTAGAGAACATATGGTGAGATTGTTCAGTACAAAGGAATTGGCTTCAACACATTCAACACATCAGAATAAAGACCTGTATCACTACATTGAGCATTCGAAAATATATATATATATATATATATATATATATATATATATATATATATATATATATATATATATATATATATATATATATATATATATATATATACCTACTGTATTTTTTATAAATTTATAATGTTCGCCCTCTAGCGATTACAGATACGATATTCTGGGTCGTGTCTGTTAAGTGATGCCATCTAACGGTAACTCTAACGAACATTCAAACCACATTTTTGCACCCAATTATCGTCGGGTTCACTCGGTATTACCGTGAATTTAAATCGCATCAAACATTTCATATACGCCACATCCGATCCTCTGTTTCTGAGTGCTTTAGAGCAAGCGGTGCGTTTTATTCGAATAATCTCTTCCGGGTTTCAATTGTTTAGTCGTAATCTTAACACAATATAATTACACGGATTTTGTTAACATATTACGATCTCGTGAACTGGGGACGAAAGTTCGATAAGTATCTTAATTTTGTAGGATTTAATGGGTTTTTTTACCAGCGTATTATTGAGTTGATCTCACTCTTCAAATATTGAGTTGATCACACCCTTCAAATCAAATTCCTGTCCAGTCAGGATTTAAATTTTGAGAGTGACACAATGGGAACAGTGCAGCTATTGCACATCTGCCAAGTTCTGGAGAGAAACATGGTTGAGACCATTGGCGGATCCAAGCACTGGGTGTCCAGTTATCATACAATACACTATATGATAACACTTCTAATCATTCAAATTTCCACATTCCTCACATACATCTTTACGCAAACCTCCCATCTCACTTACTATCTGCAACTTTTCCTACGACGTGGCTGTTTCACCGCATCTGCTTTCTGAGGTAGTCGGCCCTCCACCATCCGCACGCCATCCATTACATCACACTAAAAAAACTGTTGTCTGTCATCTAGAGAGATACGTCTTTTTCGTTTTAATAAATTCATGGTATTTCAGAAGCGTTACTGTATGTTCTATGCGGTTGCCTGCTTCGTGGACATCAAGTAATTCCAAGCGCGTTTTATCAACCATGTTGAGTGCGTCATACATAGACAAAATTGCTAGACAAATGCCGCTACAACAGATATGTAAATGCTTGTGTCACGCAATGTTATATGGCTCATGCCTTTCTAATCGTTGAAATTAAAATGTACAAGCCATCTACACAGGAGAGCGTTCGCGTCGGTTTTATCTTCGGTGATTGATTGCGTTTACATAGTCAGTGGTAAGTAGTATATGTGCAATTCTGAGAGATCAAATTTGGGTAAGCTTTTGGGTAAGCTTTTGATTGGTCGACATTTTAAATGGAGCGTTCTGATTGGTCGTGCGCTTATTGCCGCTAGGGGGCGCCACGGTATAATTCCCTATTAACGCTCAAAATGTAAGATTTTGGGTAAGCATTTGATTGGTCGAGAGCAGTTTCACCACCAGGGGGCGCCACAGGGGCTCATTCTCATTGGTCGAGAGCAGTCACGTGACCTATGACGTCACAGCTCTTTGCATAAATTAGCATAAATTACAAAAAAATCGCACTCCTTTGCGATCATACTGTCACCAGGGGCGACACAGGGACTCATTCTGATTGGTCGAGAGACGTCACGTGACCTATGACGTCTATATTTGCATAAATTAGCATATATTGCACCCTTTTGTGGTGAAACTGTCACCAGGGGGCGCTACGGGTCAATTGTGTCGACGGTTTGTGACCTACTTTCGACTGTAAATTAGCATAAATTACTCCGTTTTATGGTGAAACCGTCGCCAGAGGGCGCAACGTGTCATCCACTATTATCGAGAAATTTTTTTGCGGTGATATTGTCGCCAGGGGCGCTACGGGTCAAACGTGTCGACGGTTCTGATGGGTCGAGAGCAGTCACGTGACTTATGACGTCACATTTCTTCATTTGTATGTCACGTGAACTCTCTATGAAGGCTGCCTTCTTGTTTTGGTGCCATGTTGTTTTGCGATGATACGGTCACCAGAGGGAGCTGCTACGGGTCAAATGTTTCGACGGTTCTGATGGGTCGAGAGCCGTCACGTGACCTACGACATCACAGCTCTTCTTTTCGGTGGCGAGCGTTTTTATTGGTCGTGAGTCCTATGACGTCACCTCATCAAGTGTGAATACAATTGTCGGTTAGGGTTAGGGTTAGTAACCCTAATTATATCGTCTGTAGTGAACCCTAATACGAACCCTGTAGGGTTAATAACGCTAATGAAAGGTCACCAACCTTTTGTACTGATACAATTGTCAGTTAGGGTTAGGGTTAGTAACCCTAATTCTGGAAGTTTGAAAGTTGGAAGTTTGTGATGTGAAACTTGGTGATATGAAAAGTTTATGTTTGGAAGTTCATATTCTGAAAGTTTGTGTTATGAAAATTTGTTAGTTGGAAGATTGTAAAACGAAGATTGAAACATGAGGTTAGAAAGTTGAAACTTTGTGAGTTGAAAATTTACAAGTTGGAAGTGTGTAAGTAAAAATTTGTAACATGAAAGTTTATGATATGAAAGTTTGTGTTATGAAACTTTGCAATTTTGAAGTTTGTAAGTTGAATCTTGCAAGTTGGAAGTTTGTGATGAGAAACTTGGTGATATGAAAAGTTAATGTTTGGAAATTTATGATTTGAAAGTTTATGATATGAAAGTTTGTAAGTTGGAAGTTTGCAAGTTGGAAGATTGTAAGTTGGAAGTTTGAAAGTTGGAAGATTGTGATGTGAAACTTGGTGAAATGAAAAGTTTATGTTTGGAATTTTGTAACATGAAGATTGAAAGTTGGAAGTTTGTAAGTTGAAAATTTGCACGTTGGAAGTGTGTAAGCTGAAAGTTTGTAACATGAAAGTTTATGATATGAAAGTTTGTGTTATGAAACTTTGCAAGTTGGAAGTTTGTAAGTTGAATCTTGCAAGTTGGAAGTTTGTGATGTGAAACTTGGTGATATGAAAAGTTTATGATTGGAAGTTTTATGTTTGAAAATGTATAATATAACAATTTGTTAGTTGGAAGTTTGCAAGTTGGAAGTTTGTAAGTTGGAAGTTTGAAAGTTGGAAGTTTGTGACGTGAAACTTGGTGATATGAAAAGTTTATGTTTGGAAGTTTGTGTTTTGAAAGTTTGGGTTATGAAAATTTGTTAGTTGGAAGTTTGTAATATGAAGATTGAAATATGAGGTTAGAAAGTTGGAAGTTTGTAAGTTGAAAATGTGCAAGTTGGAAGTGTGTAAGTAGAAAGTTTATGATATGAAAGTTTGTGTTATGAAACTTTGCAATTTTGAAGTTTGTAAGTTGAATCTTGTTTTGACATTGGTCATCCATTATTGGTGGACTTTGTCTTGTGTGCTCCGACTCGTCTGATCTTTTTGACACTGGTCAGTCGTTGTTGGTGGACTATGACTTGTGCGCTTCCACTCGTCTGGTCTTTTTGATATTGGTCAGCCACTGTTGGTGGACTTTAACTTGTGTACTCCCACTCGTCTTGTCTTTTTGACATTTGTCAGCCACTGTTGGTGGACTTTAACTTGTACACTCCCACTCGTCTTGTCTTTTTCACACTGGTCAGTCACTATTGGTGGACTTTGACTTATGCTGCAATAAAACAACGACACCCCTCCAAGGATTAGTCAATGTTTCCTCTCTCCGCTAATAAATGACAGTAATTGTATCAGATCACTCACACACACACACACACACACACACACACACACACACACACACACACACACACACACACACACACACACACACACACACACACACACACACACACACACACACACACACACACACACACACACACACACGCACACAAACACACACACACACACACACACACCAACACACACACACACACACACACACACACACACACACACACACACACACACACACACACACACACACACACACACACACACACACACACACACACACACACAGATAAACACCAATCATAACCGTGAACGCGCGTGATCAGATTAACCGCGAATCGTATCCAGACACGTCTCGAAAAAACGGTTCATCAGCAATAGCGTCAGATCTATAAATCAAGCCCCTAATAAAACTATCATCACAACTGTATTTCAACGAACGAATGAACATGGAAGATTCGACACCGTCACACGAGATACTAGTAAGTATCAACACCTATACATTTGTACATCCGTTAACAATACTATATTACACCTCACAATATAAACACGTCGTATTCGCATTCGTACTGTTATTTTTCACAATTAGCATTGGATTGTCATAGCATTGATTGAAAGGTATGGAGATCATCAGTAGCATATGTCTTTTATAAAGAACCTAGCAAGTCAATACGCAAATATAGATGACGATGACTAGTGATTAGTCTTTCTTTTCTATAGATTTCTTCACAATTAGCATTGGATCGTCATAGCGTTGATTGAAAGGTATGGTGATCATCAGTAGCATATGTATGTGAGGTATATGTTATAAAGAACCTAGCAACTCAATACGCAAATATAGGTGACGATGACTAATGACTAGTCTTTCTTTTCTATAGATTTCTTCAGACGACGAATCATCGTCGGCAGGTGAATCGGTGGTAATAGTAAGTAAAAACATCTATTCGTATTCGTACTGTTATTCTTCACAATTAGTATTGGATTGTCATAGCGTATATTGAAAGGTATGGTGATCATCAGTAGCATATGTATGTGAGGTATATGTTATAAAGAACCTAGCAAGTCAATACGCAAATATAGATGATGATGATGACTAGTGACTAGTCTTTCTTTTCTTCAGACGACGAATCATCAGTAGCATATGTATGTGAGGCATATGTTATAAAGAACCTAGCAATTCAACACGCAAATATAGGTGATGATGACTAATGAATAGTCTTTCTTTTCTATAAATTTCTTCAGACGACGAATCATCGTTATCATTTGAATCAGTGGTAATGGTAAGTAACAACATCTATTTGTATTCGTACTGTTATTCTTCACAATTAACATTGCATTGTCATAGCGTTTATTGAAAGGTATGATGATCAACTCCGCCATGGACGTTCCCAAGCCCGGCTGAGAAAGGAGGAGGGTTGGGCGTGGGGCTAGCACCCCCACCCTGTAAAGAAACCCAACGCTACAGAAACATTCACAACAAATAAAACTACGACGTCTGTCCTGGAAGAGGTAGGGCCTGGTTTACCAGGGCGCATGAAGTGTTGCGGTCAAAGCCGAAAGGAAGCCACAATGCCGACTACTCTTCTTTCGACCAGGAAAAATTTAAACATCGGCACATGGAATGTGCGAACAATGTACGAGGCGGGGAAAACTTCCCAAGTGGCAGCAGAAATGCGGAGATTCAACCTCGCTCTACTCGGGCTCTGCGAAACCCGATGGACCCAGTCAGGACGACTGCGACTAACAACAGGAGAGATTATGCTATACTCCGGACACGAGGAAGATGATGCCCCTCACTCAGAGGGGGTTGCCCTCTTATTGGGGAAGGAGGCACAGAGAGCACTTATTGGCTGGGAAGCCAGAGGACCGAGGTGCATAACAGCATCCTTTAGAACAAAGGACAAAAGGATTAAAATGAACATAGTGCAGTGCTACGCCCCAACCAACGACAAGACTGACGAAACCAAAGATGAATTCTACAACCAACTCCTTGATATCATGAGCAATTTAGGGGATAAAAAACATCAACCTGATTATGGGAGATTTCAATGCTAAGATTGGATCGGACAACCAAGGATATGACAATGTGATGGGAGTTCATGGGCTGGGTGTGATGAATGACAATGGGGAGCGGTTTGTGAATGCCTGTGCAATAAACAACATTGTGATTTGGGGAAGCGTGTTCACACACAAAAAGAATACATAAGGCGACATGGGTATCTCCTGACCAAGTCACTGAAAATCAGATAGACCACATCAGCATAAACAAAATGTTTAGAAGATCACTACAAGACGTGCGTGTGAAGAGAGGTGCTGACGTTGCGTCTGATCACCACCTAGTAACAGCCAGGCTAAAACTCAAGCTAAGAAGAAATGGAGTAGAACAAGAAAGACAAAAGGCAAGATATAATGTGGATTTCCTGAAGGACCCAAGCACAGCAGAAGAATATAAAGTTGCATTAGCTAATAGATTCAAAGTCCTGCAAGAACTGTATGATGAAGATGAGGGAGTAGACATATGTTGATTACATAATTCGTGGGAACTAAAAAATTAAAAGGTTATGTATATATGTATACATTGAATAACCTTGAGGAACATTCATGAAATTAAAATAATCAAAAAGAATGTGTTGTCATTGTCATTGCAGTTTACCCATGTTAGTTGGAATTTTTTCATATCACTTAAAACTTACAAGATTCAACTTCAACAAACTTAAAAATTGCAATAGTCAACTTCAAAATTACAAGATTCAACTTCAACAAACTTCAAAATTACAAGATTCAATTTCAACAAACTTAAAAAAATTTAAAGTTTCATAACACAAACTTTCATGTTAAAAAACTTTCTGCAAATTTTCACCTTACAAACTTTCAAACTGCATGTTGCAAACTTCCAACTTACACACTTTCATAACATAAACTTTCAAAACATTAAAATCGCAAAGTTTTCATATCACAAACGTCCAACTATCCAACTTACAAGATTCAACTTACAAACTTCCAACTTACACACTTTCATATCATAAACTTTCATCTCATAAACTTTCATGTTACAAACTTTCTACTTACACACTTCCAACTTGTAAATTTTCAACTTACAAACTTCCAACTTTCAATCTTCATGTTACAAACTTCCAACTAACAAATTTTCATAACACAAACTTTCAAAACATGAACTTTTCATATCACCAAGTTTCACATCACAATCTTCCAACTTTCAAACTTCAAACTTGCAAACTTCCAACTAACAAACTTTCATATCATAAACTTTCAAATCATAAACTTCCAAACATTAACTTTTCATATCACAAAGTTTCTCATCACAAACATCCACACAAACTTCCAACTTGCAAGATTCAAATTACAAACTTCAAAATTGCAAAGTTTCGTAACACAATCTTTCATATCATAAACTTTCATATTACAAATTTCTACTTACACACTTCCAACTTGTAAATTTTCAACTCACAAAGTTTCAACTTTCTAACCTCATGTTTCAATCTTGGTTTTACAATCTTCCAACTAACAAATTTTCATAACACAAACTTTCAGAACATGAACTTCCAAACATAAACTTTTGGTAGCGCACAAGCCAAAGTCCACCATTAATGCTACAATACATAAAGTAACAGGTCTTTGGACCTACAATACACAAAGTTGTAGGTCCTTGGACCTACAACACTTAAAGTTGTAGGTCCTTGAACCTACACAACATAAAGTAGCAGGTCTTTGGACCTACAGTAAATAAAGTTGTTGGTCCTTGGACCTACAATACATAACATTGTAGGTATTTGGACCTATAATACATAAAGTTGTATGTCCGTGGACCTACAATACATAAAGTCGTATGTCCTTGGACCTACAATACATAAAGTAGCAGGTATTTGGACCTACAATACTTAAAGTTGTATGTCCTTGGACCTATAATACATAAAGTAGCAGGTATTTGGACCTACACTACATAAAATTAGCAAGTCTTTGGACCTACAATACATGAAGTAGCAGGCCTTTGGACCTCCAATACATAAAGTTGTAGGTCCTTTAACCCACAAAACCTAATTTGAAAAGTTTATGTTTTGAAAGCTTGTGTTATGAAAATTTGTTAGTTGGAAGTTTTTCATATCACTTAAAACTTACAAGATTCAACTTCAACAAATTTCAAAATTGCAAGATTCAACTTCAAAATTACAAATTTCAACTTCAACAAACTTCAAAATTATAAAGTTTCGTAACACAAACTTTCATGTTAAAAAAAACTTTCTGCAAATTTTCACCTTACAAACTTTCAACTTTCAAACTGCATGTTGCAAACTTCCAACTTACAAACGTTCATAACATAAACTTTCAAAACATTAAAATTGCAAAGTTTCATATCACAAACGTCCAACTATCCAACTTACAAGATTCAACTTACAAACTTCCAACTTACAAACTTTCTTATCATAAACTTTCATGTTACAAACTTTCTACTTACACACTTCAAATCTGCAAATTTTCAACTTACAAACTTCCAACCTGCAAACTTCCAACTTACAAACTTTCATATCATAAACTTTCAAATCATAAACTTCCAAACATTAACTTTTCATATTACCAAGTTTCTCATCACAAACGTCCACACAAATTTCCAACTTGCAAGATTCAACTTACAAACTTGAAAATTGCAAAGTTTCATAATACAAACTTTCATATCATAAACTTTCATGTTACAAATTTCTACTTATACACTTCCAACTTGTAAATTTTCAACTCACAAAGTTTCAACTTTCTAACCTCATGTTTCAATCTTCGTTTTACAAACATCCAACAAATTTTTATAACACAAACTTTCAAAACATGAACTTCCAAATATAAACTTTTCATATCACCAAGTTTCACATCACAATCTTCCAACTTTCAAACTTCCAACTTACAAACTTCCAACTTGCAAACTTCCAACTAACACTTTTTTATATCATAAACTTTCAAAACATAAAACTTCCAAACATTAACTTTTCATATCACCAAGTTTCTCATTACAAACAACCTTACAAACTTCCAACTTGCAAGATTCAGATCACAAACTTCAAAATTGCAAAGATTCATAACACAATCTTTCATATAATAAACCAAATGTTCAACTCACAAAGTTTCAACATACAAATTTTCATAACATAAACTTTCAAAACATAAACTTTTCACATCACAAACTTTCAAATTTTCATAACATAAACTTTTCATATCACCAAATTTCACATCATAAACTTCCAACTTACACACTTCCAACGTTCAAACTTCAACGTTCAATCTTCCAACTTTCAAACTTCATATTGCAAACTTTCAAATTACAAACCCAAATTTTCAACTTACATACTTCCAACTTACACATTTTCATAACATAAACTTTCAAAACATAAAATTTTCACATCACAAACTTCCAACTTACAAACTTTCATAACATAAACTTTCAAAACATAAACTTTTCACATTACAAACTTCCAAATTTCAAACTTTCATAACATAAACTTTTCATACCACCAAGTTTCGTATCACAAACTTCCAACTTACAAACTTCATATTGCAAACTTTCAACTTACAAACCCAAATTTTCAACTTACATACTTCCAAATTACAAACTTTCATAAAATAAACTTTCAAAACATAAACTTTCCACATCACAAACATTCAACTAACAAATTTTCATAACACAAACTTTCAAAACATAAACTTCCAAACATTAACTTTTCATATCACCAAGTTTCACATCACAAACTTCCAATTAAAAAATTTTCATAACACAAACTTACAAACATAAACTATACAAACTTCCAACTTACAAACTTCCAACTTGCAAACTTCCAACTAACAAACTTTCATATCATAAACTTTCAAATCATAAACTTCCAAACATTAACTTTTCATATCACCAAGTTTCTCATCACAAACGTCCACACAAACTTCCAACTTGCAAGATTCAAATTACAAACTTCAAAATTGCAAAGTTTCATATCACAAACTTTCATATCATAAACTTTCATGTTACAAATGTCTACTTACACACATCCAACTTGCACATTTTCAACTTACAAACTTCCAACTTTCAATCTTCATGTTACAAACTTCCAACTAACAAATTTTCATAACACAAACTTTCAAAACACAAACTTCCAAACATAAACTTTTAATATCACCAAGTTTCACATCACAATCTTCCAACTTACAAACTTCCAACTTACAAACTTTCATATCATAAACTTTCAAATCATAAACTTCCAAACATTAACTTTTCATATCACCAAGTTTCTCATCACAAACGTCCACACAAACTTCCAACTTGCAAGATTCAACTTACAAACTTCAAAATTGCAAAGTTTCATAACACAAACTTTCATATCATAATCTTTCATTTTACAAATTTCTACTTACACACTTCCAACTTGTAAATTTTTCAACTCACAAAGTTTCAACTTTCTAACCTCATGTTGCAATCTTCGTTTTACAATCTTCCAACTAACAAATTTTCATAACACAAACTTTCAGAACATGAACTTCCAAACATAAACTTTTCATATCACCAAGTTTCACATCACAAACTTCCAACTTTCAAACTTCCAGAATTAGGGTTACTAACCCTAACCCTAACTGGCAATTGTATCAGTACAAAAGGTTGGTGACCTGTCATTAGGGTTACTAACCCTACATGGTTCGTATTAGGGTTCACTACAGACGATATAATTAGGGTTACTAACCCTAACCATAACCGACAATTGTATTCACACTTGATGAGGTGACGTCATAGGACTCTCGACCAATAAAAACGCTCGCCACCGAAATGAAGAGCTGTGATGTCGTAGGTCACGTGACGGCTGTCGACCCATCAGAACCGTCGACACATTTGACCCGTAGCAGCGCCCTCTGGTGACCGTATCATCGCAAAACAACATGGCACCAAAACAAGATGGCAACCTCCATAAAGAGGTCACGTGACATACAAATGAAGAACTGTGACGTCATAATTCACGTGACTGCTCTCGACCCATCAGAACCGTCGACACGTTTGACCCGTAGCGCCCCTGGCGACAATATCACCGCAAAACAGTGCCTTAGGGGCGATAATAGGGGATGACACATGGCGCCCTCTGGCGACGGTTTCACCACAAAAGGGTGTTATTTATGCTAAGTTATACAAATGTATGCAAATTTATGCAAATGAACTGTGACGTCATAGGTCACGTGAATGCTCTCGACCAATCAAATGCTTACCAAAAATCTTACCTTTTCAGCGATAATAGGCGATTATACCATGGCGCCCCCTAGCGGTATTAAGCGCACGACCAATCAGAACGCTCCATTTCAAATTTAGACCAATCAGAAGCTTATCCAAAAGCTTACCCAGATTTGATCTCTCAAAATTGCACATATACTACATTGGTAGTCTGCTTTATCTACAACGGGAGTAGATGTAGATAAAGTTTTCATCTAACTTTATTGGATGATGGCGGCCTGTATTATGTTGCGCACAGTTTCATCTGATGACTTTTAGCATAACATAACTTCTGACATTGCAAGTAATTAACATTTTAGATAACCGTATGACGCACACCCATGGATCGATTCTCATGACGATCTATTTGTTGATTCGCATGATGCACAAAATATACGTGCAGTATAATCACGCATGAACAATGGCTGGGCGATATTATAAGTAAGACTAAACGTGACAATGCGCTTGCGCTATCAGATGGTATGTAATGCCATTGACATCACATGAAAAGGCACATATGCCAAATCATATAGTATATTAGCATTATGCTATAAATATAAAGTGTATTTCCACAATTTCAATTTGTATACAAAACATGTACGTAGCGGTGACGGTGTTTCGGCAGTAAATATGTGCATTCCTCGCGTTTTGTTGTACACCCTTCCTCATTCTTGGCCCAGCCCCAGCTGGTTAGTGGAGGCAACTCCGGTGCCGGTAGCAATATCTGGCCCCACACATAGCCTCCCTGTTAGGCTGCCCTCTTGACATGCTCCTCCAGGACTGCTTTGATTGGCGGGATCAGATGCGTATTGCTTTTCTTTGCGACTATTTTATTTCGTGTTTTGTCATTGTCCACGCATGTACTGGTTCTGTCATACAGCAAGATTACGAATCTATCGATGGTGGGCATGACATATTCTGGTAAGACAACCTCAGCAGTGCGTCTGCAAGTTCTAGCAGCACGGTCTAGATTGTTCAGGCAGTCTTCTTATCATGGCATCACACCCAGTCAGAGCGTGCAACATTGGCAGTGCCCGTGGCTTCTCCTGCCCCAAGCCAGCTGCTAATTTGTGGGCATACACATTCAGACAAACTGTGTATACCAAATCTCTTGTAAGAACTCTAGCCACACGTATATGGGCGAAAAAGGGAGAACATTTGGAACAAGGCTCGAATAACACAAGAAGGGAACAAAGCAGACAGAGTCAGCGACAATAGAGCAGAAATCTGCAATAGCAGAAAATGCAAATAGGAACAATTGCATCATAGACTGGGAGTAATTTGCAAATGGGGGGGGGGCAAAGGTGATAGACAGAACGTAACAGAACCGCCAGATGGATCAAAGAGGCTATATGGATCAGAACGACGACTCCAGCCAGACTCCACTCCAATCGAGACGAGGGGAACACAGACTGAGCCATGTATGTGACGGCCTGCTTACCTTGTCAACTGGTGAGCAACGGAAGAATTAACCGTCCCGAAATTCCTGGTGAAGGCTGCCGATGGCAGCCGAAACATTGAGAGTAAGTAAATTGTCTTGATTCTACCAGAGAAAGGTAAGAGTTACGATCATGCAGTTGCATTCGTTGAAACGTGCTTTATTTATTGTCACAAGTACATCGGCATCCATGTACGATCATACATTTGAATCCGGTTTGTATTAATTATTCCTTTTTGTGACGTGCAACAGCTCTGTCGGCCAACCTACAAAATAATATTTCGTATTTAGAATTGCCTTCGAAAAAGCACACCTTAGTATATGGCACCCACCTTTGAAAATGCCGTTACAATATGAACGAAGAAATTGCTATCGGTGAGTTTTACCTTAACAAGGTTTAACAAGATTTAACAATATTTAACAAGATTTAACACGATTGCCATCCAGGAGAAAGAGGGTCAGTGGACAAGAAAGCCATTGGCTTATCTAGGGTCCAATTTTTTTATCTACGTGTATCACGCCCTCCTGAGATTTGTGTTAACTTTGGTTTTAAGCATATTCACGCTGCTAGCAGTTACACACTCTGTAGATAATTTGTTCCATTCATTTATTTTATTCAAACACTTAATGTCAACTAAACGCTTTTTGTTTTTGAACATTCTACGAATACCGCGGACAGTTAGACATGCGAGTACAAAAACCATCACCGAATGTATATTTTAAAATAAACAATGTCATGCTTCGTTTGAAAATCTTCATTCAACGAAGGCTTAACATACACAACTCCCATGTGTTCCGTGATGCTTTTTGTCCGCCACGTCGTCCCTTTGCAAATACATCTACCTACCCACCGGTACGGTTATATGCTGATATTACAAAAACTTAATCCCTAAGTCAGGATATGTTTATGTATACGTGTTAACAACATACTTATGACGTACGCATTAAATGTGTCAAACGATTAGTATAACGGCATGGTTCATTAAATAAGATTTAACTTGTCGAAACATTTGAAGACATTGAAATCAAATGTTGTGCTGTCGCTTAAAGGCTATTCGATGTAGCTTCCGAGGGGAAGCCTCGGTCCTGATATAGATGTTGGCACAATACTGTGGATGCTATAGAAACGGCAGCACTTACACTGTTTTCCGACGTTTGATGTCATTATCGTCATAGCTATGTGGTAATTACTCTTACATTTAACTTATATTTATGCTCAATGTTTGTTAGTCGTCGTAATATTTATGAGACGTCTAACTATATCATGCATTCAATTACCGAACGTTTGTTGTATAATTATGCCGTCGCCAGTATCTCCATGTCTTGTTTCCTGTGCCGTTGCTACGTTGATTTTCACCACGCATCTCACGTTCATACCACGATGCAAACCAAGGGCCACGCATATGTTCACGGTCTCTACCATGTCCTTGGTCACGGCCTTTTCCATGATTTAATCAGAATGCAGTTTTTATATACAGTTATACAGCGATGTCTTAAAACGTGTATGCTGATTATTATGTCATGCATTATACAACATGTGTACATGCATACATACATGCATACATACATGCATACTTCCGTCCGTCCATCCATCCGTCCGTCCATCCATCCGTCCGTCCATCCATACATGCATACATGCATACATGCATACATGCATACATGCATACATGCATACATGCATACATGCATACATGCATACATACATACATAAATACAAACATACATACATACATACATACATACATACATACATACATACATACATACATACATACATACATACATACATACATACATACTTACTTACATACAAACATACATCCATACATTCATAGGGACTGCATACGTACATACCTGCATGCATGCAAACATGCATACATACATACATACATGCATACATACATACACACACATACATACACAGGCACACACACGCGCACGCACGCACGCATCCACGCACGCACGTACACACATACATTCACACTCACACAACCACATGGGCATTTATTAAAGCTATCTGGGCTGATTAACAATCTTATATCAGCAACAAACGTATATCAAGTAATTGAAGGATCGTTTAAATTACAACACTGTAGATACTCGAAGCAAGTTGACTCTTAAAACCAATGTCTTGGTTAAATATGATGATATTGAATGCACATGTTCAGAAAACGTTCTTTACGGATTTGCTATGGGTTAAAACTATTTCTAACAGAGACGCCTCATCTATTTCAAAGGCCTTTTTTTCTTGTTAAATGCAGTTGAAATTTCGAATTGGCCAATTAAAATTACTTATTTATCTAACCGAAACGCCTGTCTTATTCTGAACTGGGTATTGGAGCAATCCAGTAAGGCATGTTTGTTATGTTCATGTGAAGTTGTACGATTGCCATTGTAACTTACGTTCTGGGTTTTTAGGTTTTCCTCCGTTGTCGCCGACTTTTCCTTCGTGGCCACCGACTTTTCCCACGTTGCCACCGACATCACGACAATTGTGTTGGCAATCTGTCTTGGATGGAAAATTGTTACGGTTTCCGCCGCAACCGCCGTATATAAACGGGAAGCATCTCTGTATACTCGCGTCGTAATAATATCTGGGAATTCTTGCCCGACAAGGGCCTCGATCCATAATTAGTAGGCAGTTTGCATCCCCTAAAATACAGCATAATTAAAATAATTATATTTCAACAAGGATTTAATTTTTTTAATGATGACCTGTATTGATTATACTAGGGATTTCAACAATATGTGTATATTAAGTAATATACGGAGCATCTAAACTACTGTACTGTGAAGTCCCGAACAAAGCTTACTTTCAGAATCAGTTTTATGATTCGATCGATTTTTATTGCCGCATTTAAGGCAGTTTAATATGGCTGGTCAGAACACTGTCGTACGTCATAGCGTTAGTCTTCAGACTAAATAAACCATCGTACATAAAACGTCGTATTTCACTTCAAATGACCGAAACAATACAAAAAGATAAAATGTATTAAAAACCAAACAAGTTGTTTTCCATTAAAAAAATTGTGGAATTTGATAAAGTATAAATAATTTGTTTTTATTGTCGAAGAACAAGGCCTCCAATAAGGAATGTCTTTGATGTTCATGCCCGATCAATACTTAGTAGGCGGTCAACATTCCCTGAAAGACAGCTACATTAAAAGTATTGTATTTATTGTACTTCCCGCATTATTATTTCGTCAAGGTTTATAATTTACTTTGTGTGCTGTCAGCATTCCATGAATAAAGCCCGATTATATATATATATATATATATATATATATATATATATATATATATATATATATATATATATATATATATATATATATATATATATATATATACATTTATTGTACCCACCTTCAACAGTATTTCTTCAATCATTTTAAATTAGTAATTATCTGGACTGATTATACTTCACTGTCTACATTAAAAGTGTACATTTTCGAAACAAGTTTATTCTTAACATCAATTTCATGACACTTATGATACAATGTACAACAACTGGTTATAAACAGTATTTTACCGGTCGCATTTCACCCGGTTGACCTTCAGACTGAATAAATAGTCGTCTACATCCCGTGGTTTGTATGACGTACTTTTTCAGTTCAAACAATGACCGCTAAGAATTGACATATATTGGGTTTAAAAATATATCCATTTATTCCGTTGTTTCCCCACTATTAAAAAAATATATTGAATTTGCAAACAGAATGAATAATTGGTCTGATAAAAAAATATACTAATATATATTTCTGGCAGAGGCATTAATCGGAGACCGAACAGCCGTTTTCCTCATTCTAAACATGGGTTTCTAACTAATCTTTCATGTTTTTAGAAGAAATTACTAATTTGGTAAACGGGGGTAATCTCCTGCGGATGTTGTCTACTTAGATGTTCAGAAAGATTTCAGTATAAGGCCACCTCAAATATTGATGTTTAAACTAAAATAAATGGAATAGGCGATGGTGTAGTCAACTGAATAGAAACAAAGCTGGCAGACAGGTTTGAGTGGAGTACACAGTGACCAGTATTAGGACCTATTATGTTTATTATATGTAAATTATTTGGAAGGTGATATATGAAGCAAAGTACTCATATTCGTGGACGATACAAAATTATCTAGAAAGGTTAAGTGATACGGTAATCTATCAACTTTACAATATAAACCAGACAAATTGGCCAAATAGTAAAAAAAAATAGCAGATATTACTCAATTAACTTTGGAAAATGTAAATGTTTACATACATGACAAGCACACATGCGTGTCTGATTTGCATAGTGGAATTGATAATACTCATTCGGTAGTCTTTACCAGTATTCCGCAATGCAATCCATTTGTTGTAAGTAAAGTATTTTACGTGTGAAATGCAGTTATCTTTCTTACAACAACATTTCTTACTCCGACCTGTGTTTCTCTGGTTGGATTCCATAGGCCGCGATTCACGGTCTCTGTTTATATATCGTTTTGTAAATGTTGTTCATCACCGTCATTTTTAACCTTTCTAAGCACGTTTGTGTTATTCGCAAATTCCAGTTCGTTGCTTGTTATATTATCATCCAAGTCATTAATATTAAAAAAAAATTGAGTTCCTAATACTGATCTTTGTCGTACCACACTCAATACTGATTGCCAGTTTTAAACCTCAACATCTACTACAACACGCGGTCTTCTGTCACCCAGTCGATTATGCCATCCCTATACCATGGACTTTTAATTTAAGTAGTAATCGTTGATTTGTCACAATGTCGAAAACATTCTGAACATAATTTTTCGAACCCTTTTAAATAATGTTTGTTTATTTCCTTTCAAAAGGAACCACGCCCTCTTTTAATGAAAAATTTAACATTCACTGTTTCCGATATTATTTTTTTGCGGAATTCCATCCTCTCCACGTGATTTATTATATTCCATTGCCTCTATTTTCTTAGCTACCATTTCAGAAGTTACAAATAACTGCCCTAAATAATCCGATTTAGCCTCCTGACATTTTGCATCTGGAAATGGTAATAAAAATATAATAACCTCTCTGGAAAACACTGAACTGAAGTATCCATTTATATTTCAGCACTGTCTTCTAGTAGATCAACCTTGTCTCGCACGCTTTGTTTACTCTTGACATATGCATACGATCTCTTTTTTTATTACATGCTAATTTGTTATAGCTTCTTTTAGATTTTCAAATTTCAGCCGTAGCAGAAGTGCCTCTGTAATTTGTGTAGTCTTCATCCTTTCTGGTGCGCCTATAAACCACCCACATAGTTTGCTTATACGCTATTTTTCTAATAGCTTCTTTTGACAAGTGTTTCTTTCTATATCGTTTTCTTTGTTTTTTCAAGGGAACAGATTGTTCAATGATATTCTCACTTTCATATGTTAGAATGCTCCCACATGTAATTGTTGACGTATTCCTGAACATGCTAATTTGTTTCATACTGTTAGTTACTCATATCTTTATATTTACCTTTTTGGAAATTTATCCGGTATTTGTTTATTTTTATTTTCTGATTTTATTTTAATGTCAAAATGTATTTGATTGCGATCACTGTTGCCCAATAGTTGGTGTATTTTGACACTGTCCACAAATTAATGTTGTGAAGACAACACTTTACCTAAAGCATTCTCTCCCCTAGTTGGTTCTAGTACGTGTTGAATAAGGAAGTTATTATGTGTGTAAAATAGAACCATTTGTTCCTCACCCCCTGTACTCACTAGAGAATGTTGCTGTATGTGTATGTGGCTAACATATCCCATTCCGATACATTCCCCTTTACTCACTTCCTACATAGCATATTGTTTTTTTTTATCCTCTTCGTTTATGATTGGATTTCCATAAACTAATCCACTAGTTAATGTTAAATTTCCGTAACTATATTGCACAAAACAGCGTCATCGCATCCTGTTTCCCTTCCTAATTTTACTTCGCAAGCCTGAATAGATTATTTAATATATAAAATAACTCTCATTCCCATTCTTCCTATTCGATATCTCCTAAACATTACGTATCCCGTCAGTCCTAATTCAGCATCTGCTATGTTTTTGTTGGCCGGTGATTCGGTTATACCAATTATGTGAAGGCCAATATCTTCAACGATAATGTTTAATTCGTTTTTTTATTTACTATGCTCCTTGTATTTAAACTCTCGCATTCATAACCAGCTTCAGAAAGGTTTTTCCGAATATTTTGTTCCTGTTTGTGTGTACTAGTGGCCTTTTGTCGAGTTTGAGGCATCTCTAAGTAAACCCCATGCGCTTCTAGTTTTAGCAATGTTCGATACCAAAAATATTATAGATGCTACTCATGCTACTGTCGACTGTTGCTACTGTCGACTTTTCTTGAGAGTTCATCCTCAAACACTGATACACCTTTTTCACTTAGATGAAGCCCATACATCCCGAAAAAATAAACCCTCTCCAAAAAATATCCCCACAAATCCAACTCCCTCTTTCATACATAGCTGCTGAACTAGTAGAATTACTGGTAAAATTCATGAGATAATGATCTGCTCAACCCTTGTCTGCTTACGTGTTCCGACTAACTGCTTCTATTTATTAACTACGGCAGTTTTACCCTCCCTGTCTGAGTTATTAGTGTATACTAGAATGTACTAGAATAGATCCTTCGTTGCCCGGACCCATGATTTTCTCCACCTTTTCTGTGGTAGCCATGTTTTTGCACCTGAAACTAAAACTACCACGTCGTCCCCTTTGATTATCTCTCTATCAGCAACTAAGGAATCTCCCCCAAAAAAATAAAAATAAACATCGCATTCCTCCTCACCTGTTCTATCACAGCCTCAGATTAGCTCTTGCGTTGTTCCCCTACAGCCATATTCTGACAGGTGTGTTCGTCGCTTTATGCAACACGATTTCATGTTCCTTGTGGGCAAACCCATTTCGTGGGATATAGTCGCATGACCTCTTTCGGGCAAAGATGTCCAGCCTTGCAACTTTGGCAGTCGTAGTTGTTCTGGACTTGTCATACATGACAACCGCACACCTCTCCTGAATCTACAGTTTATCGCCATCAACTGTTGTTGGAGGCCGATAAAGTTTGATGAATGCGCTCGAGACCTCTTCACACACGTTCCATGTCTGCCACGCAGATTTCTTGCCTGTGTCACGAAAGACAGAGCCAACGTCGCAACTACTGACCACGTGGAACAATGTGATTCCACTGTCTCTGTCCTAATGCCGGCATTACCTCATGCACGGGAGTCCATCGACGGTTTGCTTCTTGGCCAAAGGCAATGAGCATTGCCTCAAGGCCAGTTGCCATCGAGGATGACAAGACGAATGGTAATGATTATCGCGTCGGTGTGTTCGCGAATGCCTTGCTGCTCTCCATTGCTGCATGTCTGAGTATACGAATACACCTCTTCACCTCTTCTAGGGAGATTAGCTGGTTGCTAATGGCCTCGTCTCGCGTTGTCGCGATCATTACGCTTACCGTGCGTGATTCCTATATATATTTTTTTACGATTGTGGAAAGGCTGTCTTGTTTTTTTTTAATCTTGCAGGAAGCGTTCCCAGTTTTCGGTGTCGGTGGTTCACGCCACTCTCATTGTTACATCAGCCTGGACTGCCGGTACACATCAAAGCCAACATCTGGCGGTCATTGTACTATGTACGAATATCACCGGTTGTTATGTACATATGTACGCGTGTTTAATGTTTAAACGTTGATTGTCCGGTATGATGGTTCAATGCGGTAGTTGTAGACGTTCTTAGCGTTTCACATTGTACATAGGCTTTATTGCATATTGATACAACATGTGGTAGTCAGTTTGTACCTATGTGTTGAGTGCAGTCCCCGAAAAGTGTTGTGAAATACACCACTTGGCAAATTTGTAATTGGACATACAATCAGTTTTGGTGCTCAGAGCTCACTGAACATCACACAGCCCAGTTGTAATAAAGCTTTCCGGATCGCATAGTTATCGATACAATGGTATAATGCATAGTTCCTACAAAGGGAGGTAATCGGAGGGCTTGGGATTATTGGGGACACTCCTTCCTTTAGCTCAGACATCTTAATCGCAAATAAAGAGTTTTGACCTAAAATATCACGGATATTGAATAGAAGAAAAATTGCCTTAAAGGTACGGTAGGTGTTCGTAAAACAATTTTTTTTATTATAAAATCGTGTTATTTAGTGTAAATTATATATACTGTAGCATATGCCGACCGGCCAAACGTGTCGAAATGAAGAAGACGCAATTTTTTAACCGCCGCTTCGACGCTTACAACACTCGACGTCGCTGGTCAGTGCACTTCCCGAACAGCTTTCGGCAAGTTCCGAGAAGGTGGCGACCCGAGGAGGCGGAGCTTGTATTATGTCAGCGCCTGTCACTGATAAGCAACATGGCTTCCATAGTAACAGATGGTTCGTCAACGGAGTTAGAGGTACGTTATAGTATAAAATTGTCGTAAATATTCCGTTTGTCACTGTGTCTGAGAAATTACCTTCGTTTGAGATTTGTTTCATTTCAATGATTGTTATCAACAAGCCATGTATGGCAAACAGCATTGTATATTATTCGTACATTTGATTTATCCAATTATAATTTATGTTCGTCTCGAGCATGCCCTTGCCTATTACCTATATCGTATTACTAGCGTAATTAGGGACCTACATGTAATCATCTAATACCAGAAAAGACGTACGTGTAAGGCATGTTTCGTGTATACGGTCTATCGGTTAAACCATATATAATAATTGTCTATATGTCGTAATAGTTTTTGAAGTTGTTGACATCATTCCCATTTCGCGGAATAAGACTGGCGATTCTTTCGCGCATAACTGTTATAAAATAAATGTAAATAAGACAGCACATTTTATTTTCTTGTGTGCCACGATCTTCTGTGAAAACTGTTGCATTTGTGTGTCCCACCACGGCAAACTTTTCCTTGTTTATAATGTAACAAACAATGTCAATAATTGTTTTCTAAAGTGGTGATAAAATGTATGTCATAAACTGTATTGGTTATAAACGTAAATTTAGCAACATCACATCCTTTCACCCACATAGTTTCAATGGTTCTGAGGAAAGAAATGCAGGAAGAGAAAGAGGTGGCATGAAAAGAAAGGGTGCATGAAGAGGAAGCGGTGCAAACAGAGGGCAGAGTTCGAGAGGAATGGGTGGCAGGAGCCGTCGACGTGGCAGAGCAAGTCTAGTTACACTGAACAGAGAAGACTGTGCACATCATGAGGAAACTGAGAAGCCAGAAAAAGGAGAGACTACCGGTAAAATTGTATTTATATGGAATTACACAATTGTAACAAAAATGCAGCCGATAAAAGTGTCTATATTATTGTTTAGCCTCATTTGTGGTATTTTTATGCATGCAATAAACTGCATTGACATAAATTATATCAAATTAATTATGAAGTATAATAAATGAAAATGATATGTACCCAATATAACTGAATTTTTACTTAATTACCCTAATTAACCATAATTAAGGATTTAATTCATTAGCATAACATATTACAAGTACATCTAACAAGGTGGGAGAAAGATGCTTTAAAATTATTAAATGAAGTTAAGTGTCATTATGTTGAATGAATTGTACAGTATTACTGTGACATGGATCTTGCACAATGCATTCTATATGTACCGGTATACATAATTATGAACTACATGACACCTATTTGATAAATATCTACGCGATAGATGTAGCCAGATTACAATGACCGAACTTAAGCTGTCTGTATTGTACAAAGGTTAAGGGAGATGGAGATCATTTACATGATGTGGACCCCTGCATGACATTAATTTGTTATTTTAACAACACTACATGACATCTGTATGTCACATAGATGACAAATGCATATTTGATAATATAATGCATATAATTACAGCCCCAATCACTCAGTGATAGGTAGTAATATTATTAGTCAATATAATTATGCAAGAAAATACAGGAAACAATATGTAGAATAGTTGTCACATAGTTTACAAAATATTAAAACACTTTTTTATTATAATATACATACAACATCAATGGTGATGATTTCATGTGTTGATCAACATTTAAATTTCTGAGCCAAATATTATAGACAATAATAAGTGCATATAGTATACCTGCAACCCTTTGCAACATCAGCAATACCTGTGTGTCGTGTACTTGAAAGAATATGCAGATATGCCAAGTGTACCTCTTTGTAAGTAGAACAGCTTTTCCAGCATTTTTACAACCTGCTTTCAAGCCAAAATGTACTAGCAACAAAATGTAATAGCAAACCACAAAAAAATGTGTTTACTCATTTTTAATCCCGATGTACCTGCACACCATCATTTCACTTTGAAAAGCACCAGAATGAAGTACATTGATCGAGGCCCCCAGCATCCGATTTTCACATACCACCCACAAATCATGGAAACCAGTACATTCACCATTTTAGAGCAATTTTACTTTGTGGCACCTCTTCTTCGTCATCCTTTCAGGCTGACATCAGTGCCTTGACTGAGCAGGAGGCAAAAGTGCTGCTTCTGCAGATGGCCAAGAGGGAGCCAGGCCTCTTATTCGATATAATGAGGCAAAATACACCAAGAACAGTGGGAAGTGCGGTTGCTGCAAACAGGTCATTGTCAAGAAATGACCAGTGGTGTCGAACGATTATGCTGCAACATGCAGCCTGACAAATGTTTCAGCCTTCGACCTGTAAGTAATACAAGAAGGTGTGTGGCAGCAGTCTCAATCTCCTAACCACCTGTGTTTGGGGCCAACTTCCCATGTTCCATCTGTTTGTGGGTACAACCTTTTACCCAAACTCCCACCTCCCACCATTTTTTAGAGTCAATCTCCTATCCAATCTACCACCTCCCACCATTTTTTTAGATTTAACCTCTCACCAATTTTTCAGACCAACCTCGCACTTTATTTTCAGAAAGCTTTTGACAAAGTGCCACATCAAATATTACTACTTAAATTAAAAGCCCATGGTATCGGGGATAGCATAACTGACTGGATAGAACAATGGCTGACTGACAGAAGACAACGAGTTGTAGTAGATGGAGAAGTTTCAAATTGGAAATCGGTTTTGAGTGGGGTACCTCAAGGATCAGTATTAGGACCTATATTATTCTTAATTTATATCAATTACTTGGACGACAGTATAACAAGTAACGTACTGAAATTTGCGGATGACACAAAACTGTTTAGAAAGGTTAATACTGATGGTGATAAACAACATTTACAAAACGATCTAGACAGATTAGTGAAATGGTCTGAGAAATGGCAGATGTTGTTCAATTTTGGGAAATGTAAATGCCTACATACAGGACATAGGAACTTGAATGTAAACTATAAAATGGGAGATACTGTTCTGGGTACTACAGTAAAAGAAAAGGACTTAGGAGTTACAATAAGCGCTGATATGAAAGTTTCAGAGCAGTGTGGTATTGCAGCTTCAAAGGGTAATCAAATTATTGGATTGATTAGAAGAAACATAACATACAAGGGAAAAAAGTTAATTATACCTCTTTATAAAGCAATAGTTAGACCTCATTTAGAATACTGTATACAAGCATGGAGACCATATCGTAAGAAGGATATAGATACGCTTGAACGCATACAAAGGAGAACCACTAAAATGATTCCAGAACTGAGAGACCTTAGTTATGAAGAACGCCTGAAAGAATGTGGTTTAACAACTCTAGAGACAAGGAGGTTAAGAGGAGATCAGATTGAAGTTTTTCAGATATTGAATGGGTATGAAAATATTGATATAAATATGTTTTTCTCACTCAAGAAGGATAGCAGAACTAGAGGACATGAGGTAAAATTAGTAAAGGATCAATATAGATTGGACATCAGGAAGCACTCGTTCTCACAGAGGACAATAAATGAATGGAACAAATTGTCTACAGATTGTGTAACTGCTAGCAGCGTGAATATGTTTAAAAACAAGGTTGACACACATCTCAGGAGGGCGGGTTATAAGTAGATGAACATTGTTGGACTCTCGATAAGCCAATGGCTTCCTTGTCAACTTGCCATCTGGGCCTTTGGCTTGGATGGCAAATCTTGTTAAATCTTGTTAAATCTTTCTGCCACCCCAATTACTTGAGTACCGTAGTGAACATAATTTTCTGAAGTTACATATTGCTTACTACAAATCAATTTAGTAGCAGGGTTGGAATCATTATGATGATAAAGAAATGATAATTATTGTGTTAATTACATAATTATAACGAAAATAATCGATTTTCAATTCACATAATGATAATTAACCCGTGATGAAAAATAATGATCATCATGCCATCAGGTTATTTAATTATGTTGTCACCATTTAGGAGGAAATACCAGATTCCACGAGTTTCTCCAGGTTTTTCATGTTTCAATGAGTTTCACCGTGGAGTATACATAGCAGGAGACACTAACAGTCAGTCACTGCTGAATGCCTAACATTTCCTATGAAGCCTACTTTGAAGCATACTTTTAATTAAATGCCCTACACAACTGTTTTGTACACAAGTCTATGAAGACATACTCAACAGGCTTGCCATTGAAGCCATTCACTCACTGGTGATCAAGTAATGGATAAGGGTTACCCACTTACAGCAGTGGATCAACATGAATACTAACCAGCACTAAGCAGATCGTCTTCAACATTTGTATCACTAAATCTAAATCAATCATTGCAGCTCCCTGCCCTTTCATGCTGGACAATGCTTGAACAAACACAAACACCTTATTATACCAACTTTCTTACATAATGTACATCACTTACATCAACTGTCAAGCATCACTCTTTCTTTGTTTGCGTTTTGTTAAGCCGTCATGTCTACTACAAAGTTTTCCATGCTGCAACATGGCTTGATATGTGATTGGTAAGGAAAATGATAACGAAGAATTATAAATTATACACATACCTAGTGACAAGATGATAATACAAATTATAACAAACACACTGATCACAATGAACACTCTTAATGACTCTGACCCTGTTTAGTAGCATTATGTCTCTGGCACAGAATATGCTGTTGAGTGTTTGACCTATATCTTACTTTCATATCAACATTATTTGCAACTGTTACAACAAATCAGACCTACAATGAATATAATATTCTCATAATATAATATATATGGCATCTTGTGGCAGTACAATTATTATGCATATATGTATGTATTCATGTAACCACACATGCATAATCACCTGTCATTTTATGCAAACAGTACAGTTAAAATGCCAAAAATGTAATGATAATTATATATTTTCTACAGGAAATGGATTTACTGGTACTCGACCCTACAGTTTTGACATTGGTGGGACATTACAGAGCTGACGTGTTTGGTGTGCCAGCACGAGGGGACAGTGATGCTATGCGGCATTATACATACCACCAGTTTGTTCTGTGGCAACATGGCAAGCTGGGAATAGGTAACCGCCATGTTATACTAAGCTGTTGTGTATGGCAAATTAGACAGACATTTCCAACTGAAAATAAACAATACACTGGGTTCAAAGTTCATAGATTAGGTTAAGTCATTACTTGTTAAACATGAATGCACATTCATACGCTTTGTGAAAAATTATCCAGACACATTATAAAGTTACCCATGACAGTTTTGAAACCACAGTGCTTTCATAAAAGGTTTACTTTTGAATTGTTTAATATTACACAACAAATACGCAGGTTAAATGTTGGTTGCCTGTTCCTACCTTGCTTCTCTCCGTTACATTGGGAACTATACATACCACCAGTTTGTTCTGTGGCAACATGGCAAGCTGGGAATAGGTAACCGCCATGTTATACTAAGCTGTTGTGTGTGGCAAATTAGACAGACATTTCCAACTGAAAATAAACAATACACTGGGTTCAAAGTTCATAGATTAGGTTAAGTCATTACTTGTTAAACATGAATGCACATTCATACGCTTTGTGAAAAATTATCCAGACACATTATAAAGTTACCCATGACAGTTTTGAAACCACAGTGCTTTCATAAAAGGTTTACTTTTGAATTGTTTAATATTACACAACAAATACGCAGGTTAAATGTTGGTTGCCTGTTCCTACCTTGCTTCTCTCCGTTACATTGGGAACTAATGTCAACGACACGGTTTAGTCTTTGTAAATCGAGTACGATGCCTGGCAACTAGCTCAGATGTTGGTGGAGCAGGCACTGTTACGATGTTGGATGCAATGTTTCTGGGATTGTCAGGCTTGATGCCACACTTCCTGGCTTTGGGCAATTCATCCTCTATGCAGGCAGAGATGATTGTCTCCTGCAGGCTGACAATGTACTCATAATGTTTCAGTTGCTGCTCTGGCAAAATTGTCCAGTTTTTCCTTCTTTTGTTGAATACCTTGTGGTAACTGTAAATTAACAAACAAACTTAGTGATGTGTTATACAACAATTAATAACTCTTGTTAAGCAGGATGGCATTTGCAAGACATTCTCTATTCCACATGCTGGTGCTATGTACCGCACAAATGTAATGTTATTGAAAATACTGGATATGAATGCATATGCATAACATGATATACACATGCTGTTTTTATTTTGTACTGTATTACTGGTTGTGTATTGCAACGCAATCAACCTCCCATTGGAAATTTTAACATACGTGAATGATGTTTTTTTTTGCATAAACAGCCATCTGAAACATTGTTTTAATCATTATGTAGTCTTCTTTACAAAATACTAACTAACCCAAGGGGCTAAGTAGAAACATAATCGCTATTTGTGCTGTAATGGAATGTCATTATTTTTGTGTCTAACAACAATGTATACAAGCTATGCTTACACAGTGTGCTCTTTGCTATTTGTCTTCAGGGGCAAATCTTTGCGCTTCTTCTATTGCTGCGAGGAAATTTCGTGCCCGATACACCGAGAAGCTGCAATAGATAAGTTTTAACTGTTATGTTTCATAAGCATGATCCAGTTGCCAACTCCACCGCTGGTGGACTTTGGAGCACACACTGTGAACATGGACATTCCAGCTAAGTTTGTTATCAAGATGGACACCTAGGTATTTGTACTGACTGATCTGGACAATTTGTTCACCATGGATAACAACAGGCAAGTGATCGGCAACAATACATTTAGCATAAAAAATGATCTCTTGAGTCTTGAGTGGTTGTTGTCACACCAATGTACACAACTTTCAACTTCAGAAGTGTACATACTGATGTCAGAATCAGCATGTAACAGACTAAGAATAGCCGAATCATCAGAAAATGTTATTATGTAGTTGTTAGTACTGCTGCTGGTACAGTCATTTGTATATAGAAAGTACAAAATCGGCAAACTGACACAACCTTGGGGTGCACCGACATTTGTTACCACAGTTTAGGAAAGAGTCTGATTTACTTTAACAAGCTGCACTGTGTCTGTTAGAAAAGAATGATACCACTTGATGATATATGGATTGACATTCATTAAGGGTGTGATATTGGATAAGGTTGAACGCCAAGCTAAAGTCTATAGACAATAGTCTAGCATAAGCCTTGGGCTTAAGTGTTTCAAAATTAAATGAACAACAGTGTTGACAGCATCATATGTTCCTCTGCCCTGCCTGTAGGCATATTGGAATGGGTCAAGATAGTCCTGAACGTCTAACCTCAGTTTACAAGCCACTAAGCATTCCAAACGTTTCATGACAATTGATGTAAGTGCAACAGGTCTGTAATCATTGTTTTCTTTTGGGCAAATTATCTTTGGTACAGAAGTAATATATGAGGTTTTCCAAAGTATTGGTACTCTGTGGCTATCGACCGAAAGTTGGAATATGGGGCACCAAGCTGGTGCCAGCTCCTCAGCAAATGTTTTCAATAAAAAAACTGGAATGCTATCAGGACCAGTTGCTTTTCTACTACATACATGTTGGAAGACTTTAGTAACAACATCTACATCAATTTCGAGCCTATCAGCATTACTGACAAACACATCGCTGAGCACAGAATCACATCTACTGGAAGAGTCCTGAGTATCAAAACGTCTGTAAAAATCATTCATTTCACCAGCGAAAGCCTGTTCATTTGTATATCTAGTTCTTTGCATTTATAATACAAGTTGAAATACTAAAACCAAATCAAACAATAAATAAAATGATTACAGATCACCAAAGTGTTTGGTCACCTTTACTTTTTTGTTAGTGACAGCCACTTTCAAAGCTGACTCAACCACTTGTCTAAGCCAGCTAAATGCCATGTCTAAACCAGAGTGGGTTGACGGCTCCAGTGATATGTTTATTAAATCAATACATTTTATCACTTAATATTGTGTAAAAATATCATTATTTTTAATCATAAACATTTATTGTGCTCAAGTATCAGTGAAAATGTGCAAGAATGTACCTTTGTATTTTATATATGGTATTTGAATAACACAATGTTGTTACTATATTTCTCTGTGACTTTCTTAGGCAATTTGGTGACTTTATTTTCATTAATTTTTTATGTAGCTTTATTTCCACGCACTATCCCTACATGTAAATCAACATAGACAAATATTTAGTTGTACATGTAATATACCTTCACCTTTCATTAAATAACTATTTTATTTGCATATTTCAAGCCCCATGTTACAGTGGCCTACTTTCCATTTAGTGATGTGTCCATCAAATTGACGTTGGATGGTAGCAATGTGCATGCATGTAATGGGTTGTCCATAGTACAATCAAATAATTGATTTCCTAAATATGTGGTGAGTACCCATAATTGATAATGTTTATACTGTTTATATTCTATACTGTAGTTAAAGTTTATATAGTATATACAATATTATTCATTTTTATTACCAGTTGCTTTCTGGATATTTTTTGTTGGTCAAATGCTGGTTTTTTGTCTGACATAATTATTTGAACATCTGTCCACATGCACAATTCACACCAGGAGGGCTGGTATATTACTGCCAGTCTCGGATGGTTTTACATTACAACCCACTTGGAGGCATTATGTTTAAAAATTAGACAATGGATGTGTCAATGAGAAAGGAAATTACCAACACCATAGCAGATTAGACTGATACTTATCTGTGTGCACTGATGGGACAGTAGTGACTCAATGAAGCTTCCAGTGTTGTTACAACAATGATTGCCTTTTAACTTAAAACAACCATTCTTACATAACCGTTCTTCTTTCCACATCTTTAGATGATCATTTACGTGTTTGTTCATATTATGATGTAAGCATGAGCATGAAATAGGGCCACACTTAAATGCCTTGCATTTATTGGACAATGACAAATGTACGTAATTTCATTGAAGTGTTTTGTGAAAGTGAAATGTTTTGCTGACATATTAGACATAGAATAACTGGCAAGATAAACTGTGCATAGCCTTAGTGCCTGACAACTACTTAGTGTACATTATTCATCAGGTATTTTGTATAACAAAATGTGAATCCGAAAAGTGGAGGGTAGAAGGGCGTGGAGAAGACGAAGACCGAGATGGGAGGACTACGTGAAGAGAGATTTAGTGGGAGGGGAATGAAGAATGAGGGTGAGGGATAGAGGGGAGTGGAGACAATTGGTGGAGACGGTAATAAAATGGGACTAGTTATGAAGAAGGGGGAAAATAAATCATTAACCAGTATCGATGCCAGCCTCACCCGGACTACAGGGAAAAAGAGGAGAGCTACAACAATAACTAGTCTAAGCACATGGGTGAGTTTTTGCTACACTAAGCCTATGCCATGGATATTATCAACATGCCACATATGCAACATGCAGGCACTATATTTTATGTGGGTGTGTGCGTGCGCACGGCTACAACAAATCAAATGGTGTCCTCGACCAGACCTGAGGCGGAAGTATTCGGTACTAGAGTAAATGTTTTTAAATACTCGTACTCATATAACTGATGTGTCAGGTACTCGTATTCATACTCAATGTACGTAGAATGTATGAGTCTGTGTACTGTGTACTTTTCAATATATACTGTGAAAACTAATTTATTTGTAGTTAACAAAATGAAACTTTCCTGAAGTATTTCAATGTTCAATTTTTGTTGTTGTTAATGTTCAATTATTTGTGTAAATACTTTGTTTTTTCTGATTGATTACTCCCCTTTGGCTTTTCTTTGGCCTTTCATTCCTACATAGCACACACCCTTTTTCAATAGCCATGACTATGATACCAAAAACAAAAGACAACATACAGCAACTTTTCCCAGTAAGAAACACCCTGTTAAGCAAACAATTGTTTAATTTAATTTATATTGTTGTAGCCCGTCGGGTTGCGTCGGTAGGATCGTAACGTTAGTTCCGTTACTTGTAATTAAAACGTTGATATATTTTTACATTCCTCTCACACACACACGTTCATGAACGAATTACACATAAACCCACATTCTGGAAACAACTTGAATTGTGTGAAGACACCAAACGCGACGTAGCCATAGCCTAGGGCCGGGGTTCCGGGTATCGATCCGATGCCGATACACGCTCTAGGCCTAGATCATAGTAATAATAAGAAAATGTACTAACGTGCCGAATAGAATGTCTGCCACTTCACTGTCATTCATATTTAAGACAGTCTTCAGGCGATCCCAACGTCCCTTTAGGTTTTTTAGTGTCACTCGTGTTGCCAATCTCGCTTTATCCAACTCCTTTTTCTTCCTCATCGTCGCGGAAGGCAACGGTGCACGCACAACCCGCCTGTCACGGTCAGCCATGTTGCCCGAATGTCAATAAACTCTGAGCAAGTCGCCGGTGCGCGCGTGATCACGTGATGCATATCTTTTGCATGCTTCGCCCTGTGGTTTCGCGCCATAAACACTATTCGCAACTTTTCGTAACGAAACAGTAAAAATGCAAACACATATATTTGGCTTATTAAACGTATTTTGGCAGGCTGTATCATTTACAAATGTTTATTCTAGTACCAAGAACATTATATTATTAAATGAGCAACAAATAAAGTACTTTTCATTAATTCCAATTCTCTTAGAAATGCATAACTAAGGCAATAGCATTTGCATACGACCCCAGCTTGTTACAATCCTGCAAGTCTTAGAAATCAAATACTTTAAAATTGTCATACAATACAAACCCGTAAATATGAAACGGCTCTTCCCATGCTATATTCGGTTGCCAGTGTAACACATAGAAGCAAATCTTCAGTCAACGTGTTTTCTTTTATGTTTTATTTAAATTCAGTAACATTGTCCGTCAAATGTATTGAAACTAGTACATTTCAAAACGTAAAGCACAACTTTGTCCACATACTATGGCGCACAATTATATGCTTAATGGGTGAAGCGTTTGTTCCAATAACAACTTATAACTTTTAACATCACCAAGATAATATTGTCCAGTTGTTGGAAACAAACACAACTAATTGCGATTTTTATAAAGGGCCTTCTTTACTTTCACAAGGACATCGGCATCCAATTGTATTATCGGAGTAGTTCATTAATGCTTCCATTTAAGATGCGCAACAGCTTCTACTTTCGTCGGCCTACCTGAAACATAATATTTCGTATTTACAGTAGACTTCCAAAAAAA
>OY759262.1:52604784-52667284 GCA_963662155.1 Lamellibrachia columna
ATATATTGTTGAGTTGCTTATTTTCGTGCACCTTGCCATTTACAATTATATAGTGGACATTCCAAACTATGTTAACCTAAAACTTTTACACTGAATGATTACATGACACCCACTGCCAATATCTGACCCAAGCCAAGGCAAGGTAAAGACGGAAATAAAAAATGTTGTGCATTTTTGTGTGTGAAATTTTCGGAGTGGGCATTTTGTGGACATGCAACATTTTGATTGTTGTGTGGGTTGACTATATAGTGACCAGCAGAAGTGTATCCGTCCATAGCACAAGTGAAGTGTGTCCGTCCAACGCACAAGTGTGTCCAAAACACAATCTTTCATTGATTCTACTAATGTTAAGTGCATATCTGAATTGTGTTGGCCAACAAAAATGCTGTGATACTAATGCATGCACACATGACATAAACACAACACGTGCGTATCTATTTTTTGTGCAGCACGGCATTGGTGGGCTGAAATCGGATGTCCATTCCAAAATAAATTGTACACATCAATAAAAAAAATGGAAAATTACATAACCACATTCTATTTTAATGAAACTTGTTGCTTTATGTTACCACGGGACAAAGAGGCATTTAATGCATATCCCTTAAAATAAATAAGGAAAACGGTCTTGAAATAAACACTTGTCTAAAGAAGCTATTAGAAAAATTACGCACAGGCAAACTACGAATTTAGACAATCTAAAAGAAGCTATGAACATAAATTTAAATGAAACAAACAATGACATCAATAGCTTTTGTTTATACATACATCAGGGGTAAACAAAACGTACTAGACAAGGTTGGACCACTAGAGACAATGCTGGAAATATAATATCAAAAGGTTTTTTAAAGGCGAAAGACCCTTCAGTGTTTACCAGAGAGGATATTAGTTTATTACAAGTTCCATATGCTAAATTTCAAGAGGCTAAATCAGACTATTTAGGGCAGTTAATTGTAACTTCAGACAAAGTAGCTAAGAATACAAAGGTAATGAAGGACAATAAATCATCTGGAATGGGTGGAATTCCCCCAACACTACTAATGGAAACAGTATAACTAATTGGTATACCACTTGCAAGAGTGTTCAACTTATCATTAAAAAGGGAGTGGTTCCTTTTGAATGGAAAAAGGCGAACATCATACCATTATTAAAAAATGGCTCGAGAAATAAGTCAGATAATTACAGACCAGTGAGTTTAACATCAGTGATTTGTAATTATTAGAAAGGTTTCTTAAAAACAATATCGTGGACTTCCTTGTTAGGCATAACTTATTAATTTTTTGGAAGAAATCAAAAAGTGGATAGACGTGGAATCACCAGTAAATATTATAAACTTAGATTTTTAGAAAGCTTTTGACAAAGTGCCACATCAAATATTACATAAATTAAAAGCCCATGGAATCGGGAAAGGCGTAAATGACTGGACAGAACAATGGCTGACTGGCAGAAGACAGCGAATTGTAGTAGATGTAGGGAGGTTTCAAACCTGGTAATCAGTTTTGAGTGGGGCAGCACAAGGATCAGTATTAGGACCTTTATTATTTTAAATATATATCAATGACTTGGACGACAATATAACAAGTAACGTACTGACATATGCAGATGACACAAAAGTGTTTGAATATGTTAATAATGATGGTCATAAACAATATTTACAAAACGATCTAGACAAATTATTTAAAGGTCTGACAAATGGCAGATGTTAAATTTTGGAAAATGTAAATGCCTACATACTGGACAAGAAAAATTGGATGTAAACGATACAATAGGAGATACTGTTCCAGGTACTACTGTAAAACAAAAACAAAACGTTATGATATGAAAGTTTCAGAGCAGTGTGGTATAGTAGCTTCAAAGGGCAATCAAATGTTTAAGTTGATAAGGAGAAATATAACATACAAGAAAAAACTAATTATACCTCTGTATAAAGCAATAGTTAGGCCTAATTTACAGTACTGTATTCAAGCTTGGAGGCCGTATCGTAAGAAGGATATATATACTCTTGAAATAATACAGAGGAGAGCAACTAAGATGATTCCACAGCTAAGAAACCTTAGTTATGAGGAACGACTGAAAGAATGTGGTTTAACAACCCTGACTGACTCCCTTATATTCTTTTTCAGGGTGCTTACAAAGGTGACATTCACAGGTGTTGTTGTAATTCTGTTGGAAATTATTATCTTGGTACAAAATAAAACAGAAATGTGAAACATAGTGTCTAAAATGCTGTTTGAGTTAACCTTGCCAACCTCATGAATGCCTTGGAATGTTGTTGACAATATATGTATATTTGAAAGCTTGAAGATGTGCACTTGCAATATCTTAGGAATTAAATACTATCTAGATTGGTTGGTCTAGGGGGAAGTTGATAGGTGTGCACAGAAGACAGTCATCAGTAAAATAGGCTACTACATATTTAAATAATTAAAACAGAGAAGAAACAGTAGTGATTGACTGTCTCTGGGGTCACACCCGATTCCGCAAACACATGTGACCATTTGTTACATATAAGTTACCTACATGTCATGTTTGATTTAGTGGGAATTATTTTAGTCATGATAGAGATTACCCTCTGATTATGTAATAGCTGAGTTTGGTTTGTTATTCAGGCGCATATGAGCGAATCGAATGCTTGAAAATTTCCAAAATTATAATGCCTGCCCTATATTTGGCATTGGTTGTCAACAGTTTGGGCAATATTACCAACATAGCAGTAAGGGCTTAGCACTAAAAGTCTACAATGCACGTAGAGTAGAACTGCACGTTAAGTCGAAATCGGAGGACCTATATTCTAGGGGAGGTTTTGAGTTATTTATATATTCAAATTAATTATGTGTATCACGATGTGTGTGTGTGTGTGTGTGTGTGCGTGCGTGCGTGCGTGCGTGCGTGCGTGCGTGCGTGCGTGCGTGCGTGCGTGTGTGCGTGTGAGTGTTCCAGCCTGTTACTATCATCCCGATAATGTTGATGTATAAGTATGTTGAAGTATTTAGAAATATGGGACCATTTTTGCTCTAGCCTCTACTTAATACAATATATCATTTTAAAAAGAAAACTTGACGACTCAACATATTTATTTTCGAAATCACTTATTTCATCGATTAAATGCAAGCAAATTGCTAGTTGTCTATCAGCTACGATTATCGAGCGACGAGAACATGTTTTGAGAAAAGGCGCCATCACACAAAATTGCTACAGTTAATCGAACGACTTCACAAAAAGACGCCACTGGCACTACACAACATTACTTTCGGAAGCATGTCAAATCGTAACATATTTAATGCATAGATATCACGGACCGTTGTTATATATCCTGAGTCATTATTACCTTATTAAAATTATTTTATTTGACCTTTATTGATGTGCCTTGGAGACAATTATATTGAGCAGTACCCTAGTAGGCCAATTATGTTTGTGAATCATTACTGACATTAGTCAGAAGCACCTGCCTATTTACCAGACAAAGTTGTTGTGATTACATCATTTTAACAACTTTAAATTACTCCAACATTTTAATCATTCATTAAATTGTTTTATATCTTATATAAACATGTATATACGAACACAACACCAATAAAAGGTTTATTCATACATGAATATCAACATTTGTTATGTTATGTTAAATTGTAGCACTAAATCATAAAATCATTCGCGTTTAACAAAACTGTCCTGTGTCACTTTGAATGTGACCTTTTTGTTATTAAACTCAGTTGCTTTTATTAATTTGTGTTACTCGAATTTACAATCGATAAAACAAATTAATTGATGTTGGTTTGTTATCTATGCATCGTTGAAACCATTGATTAACTTACATACTATGAAAACAACATAATATGTCCATTGTTTTATTGCATTTATTTGATTCAGAACAGAACAAAAGTACACTTTGCAATGATATTGATAGGAAATTACAAACACTACACCTTCAAAGAACCAAAATTCAGTTTGTGCAAATAATATTTAATATATGCAACGAATACAATTACAAGTTAATGTGTTATTTTAGGCCATCGGTCAATGTTGGTACCCATATCCCAGGCTATTACAGTGCTGATCTAGTCTGGCTTTGAACTGAGGGACTGTCTTGGCATCCATCAAATTTTGCGGGATTCCATTCCACTGATCGATCACTCTGATCGAAAAGAATCTCTGCCTAGTCAACAGTCTGGCTCACGGGTTGAAAATCGTCATTGTATATTCATTGTTTGACCTGTGATACGTCCAGATCAGGCTGTCTCATTACTAGCTTTCACGTGTTCCAGTCTGTTTAATATTTTTAAAGTTTCGATTAGGTCGCCTCTGCCTCCGGCAGTATAACGAATGTAGTCTCAGGTGTCTTAGTCTATGTTCATACGTGAGCTTCGCTAAGCTGGTTACCAACTTAGTGGCTCTGTGTTGCACTTTCTCTAAACTGTCGCTGTATTTCGCCATGTACGGGCTCCACGCCTGAACACAGAATTCAAGGTGTGGTCGGATATATGTTCTGTATAATGTCACAAATTAATATTTTGTCTGAAGGATCTCCTCATCATGCCAAGAGCTTGTATGACTTTCTTTGATGCTTTCTGGGATTGCGTTGATGATTTCAGGTCAGTGGTCACCCACACTCCTACATCCTTTCCTCATTTATGGATTCAAGATCAACTCTGGCTCCTGACTTGTTTGTCATTGTGTAGTTTCTGGGTGGTGGTCTCCCTACGTGCATAGCTTGCATTTGTCAGTAGTGAACTCTAGCAGCCAGTATTTTGTCCAATCTTCCAGGGTGGTAGTGTCGCATTGCAGATGTTCTTGATCTTCCTGACTCCTGACTCATGTGAACAGCTTTGTGTCATCGGCAAACATCTCGATGTTGCAGTGGACTAGGTCTGGGATGTCGTTTATGTATAATATGAAGAGTAGCGGACCTAAGTCGGATCCCTAGGTAACACCACTCAGGACATGAGCCCACTCCGACTTAGATCCATTGAGGACCACTATCTGAGTCCTAGCATTCAGAAAGCTTCCACTCACAAAACCACTTTGCCTTGGATGCCATAGGCTTCTAGCTTATTTATCAGTCTGCAGTGGGGAACTGTGTCGAACGCCTTCTTATAGTCCAGTTATATGACATCCAGGCCATATCCCTCATCCAGTGTTGTTGTCCAATCCTCAAAGGTATCTAGCAGATTGGTCAGACAGGACATGCCAGAAATCCATGTTGGTTCGGGTTGATGATGCTGTTTTATTGAGAAACTCAATCATGTTCTCTTTGATGATTGCTTCCAGAATATTGCATGATATGGAAACGAGACTGGTCGATCGGTAGTTCCAGCTTTCGTTTTAGACCCCTTCTTAAAAATTGGTGGGACTAATGCTTGTTTCCAGTCAGAGGGGATTTGACTGGTTTCAAATGACTGGCGGAATATCCAATACATCGGCTTGGCCAGACTGCTGCTACACTCTTTCATGACCCTTGGGTGCAGCCCATCTGGGCCTGGTGGCTTGTCAGGTTGGATACTTTGTAGATTCTTTCGGATAGTCTCTTCTGTAAATGTGATATCAGCTACACATTAATTAGTTATTTGGTGTAATTCTGGGATGGTGGACTTATATTCATTTACAAACACTTACTTGAAAAGGTCGCCCAATACATTTGCTTTCTCCTAGTCATTTTCTGTTAGACAACCGTCTTCTTTCTCCAGCTGGGTTACTGTCACCTTAACCTTCTGTTTTGATCTCAGATATCCGTAGAATTTCTTAGGTTCCTTCTTGAAATTGTTGATTAATTGTTCTTCATAGTTCTTTTACGCTTGTCTAATCTAATTTATCTGATATAAGCACTGTAGTCTCTGTCCAGCCCAGAACTTTTGTAGCGTTTGTACAAGTTGTACTTTATCTTCACTGTTCTCAGCATTTGTTTACTCCACCACGGAGGTTTATTGTTCATCTTGTGTATCACGTTCCTAAGAGGAACGTTTTCTCTTACTGCTTTTGAGATCTCTTCCTTGAGTTCAGTCCAATTTGTGTTCACACTGTTACCATGGACCTTACTCTCCCAATCTATCTTGCTCGGGGATTCGTTGACACATCATAATCACCTTTAGGGTAGTTTCTGGATCCGCTCAGTCTTTTGTTGGCCGGTGCTTCTGCATAGCATATGTAGGACCCCCGTAGGGACTCGTGGTCACTGTATCCCAGTGGTGCTAGATGTGTGACACTGTCAAATATGTATTGTCCCTTTGAAAACACCAGATCAAGTGTGGAAATTTGCTGGCCCGATCTCTGCCTGGTCGGTTTGATGATGTGCTGATACAGGTAAGTATATTGCGTTGCACCCGAAGAACTTAGCTGCTGTAGATTGTTCGCTCCCACGTGCTGTGTTCTCCTCCCATTTGATCTCTGGGAAGTTATACTCCCCCATCAACAGGATATGGGTATAACCCTTGTGTGTCCTGTATACAATTCATGCTAACATCGTATCTTTATCATTCAGCTTGACTGAAACCCACATAGATTCTTCTATTTCCAGGTAAATCACCTCTTGACATGGGATAGCTGGTAGATCTTCGTGTATGTACATTACCCCAACAACAATACTTTCACTTCTATCACTCCTGAACATATTGTAGTCCAAATTAATTTCACCATCACCTATGTCAGAATTGCACCATGTTTCAGTGATTCCTGTAATCTTATGTTTACAACTCTCAACTTGTGCTTGAAACTGGTGAAACTTGTTTTGTATACTCTGTGCATTTGCTTGATAGCAGCTGAACATGTAACATTGTGTTTGTGCCAGTTTATTTACATTGGCCGTGATCGGATTTGTGTGCCTCACTTGCTTGGGGGGGGTTCTCGAGTACGGTCCCTCTGCACTATCCTCTCGCTTTTTATAATGTATCTGCTGTTCCCTGATGCAGTGTTTTTTCGGATAGTTCTGTAGAGCATTGTCTTTTTGTGTTTCCTTTGGTGTTAAGTCAGGTGTAATAAATACTTTCCTGATTTTGTCTGGGTTGTTCTCAATTCTGAGTTTAGTGCAATTTCTTATGACAACTGCCTTCTCTTGTTTGTTACCTGTCTGCACCATCAACAGCCTTGGTCGGGTTCCTTTCTTGTCAAACCCCACTGCATGTGTGATATTCACCGTCACCCCAGGTATTGTTGGACTATATAGTTCACCTCATCAGTGTCATGTTGCTTCCTTTATTGGCCTTCGTCAGATGTGGATTCTGGTACATTGTGGACTGTCACTTTCAGACGCCTTTTCTCTTTGTCCTTCTCTTCTCCCATGTAGGTGTCCACTGTTTCTACAATACTGTTGTGGGTTAATTTTTGGAAGATATAGTTCACCTCATCAGTGTCATGTTGCTTCCTTTCTTGGCCTTCGTCAGATGTGGATTCTGGTACATTGTGGACTGTCACTTTCAGACAACTTTTCTCTTTGTCCTTCTCTTCTCCCAGGTAGGTTTCCACTGTTTCTACAATGTAGGTGTCCACTGCTTCTACAATACTGTTGTGGATTAATTCGCCGAGTGGTTTGATTATGACTTCAACACTTGATGTGAGTTCAGCAAGCTTTTCATCTACCCTCACCTCTAAAGCACAACAACTGACGTATATTTTGGCTTCTACATTTTCTTCCACCACTTCCAGCTTGTGTTCTACTAATATCTGTCAAGTTTCAAATTTGTTCTGCTTTTCACATACATCATTACAGAATCTCAGAGTCATGTTGACTTTATGTTGACACTTTGTGCAGAAAAAAAAACATTATTTTGGGAGATGATCCTGATAACATGTTGTATTCGGTTGCATTTAGCCCCGCGCAGACACTGTGCTCCCACCGGCTACACCACTGGCATTCGGCACCGTTGTCCGCCTCTGTAACAACTTGCACGATACACAATTGTCATCTTTATCTGTTACATATTCACTGGTATTGTTCATGCTGTCTGAATCACTAGCTATGTGACCTGCTTGCCTTACCGGAAATTTTGGGTCTTCATTGTTTCTGCCGGCTCTGCTTTCGGATCACCCACCGTTGCGGCCATGTTTGTTTTCATCTGGTGCTGCCGATCGGGTTGAAATGTATTGTTGTTTGTGCTTTCACTATTTTATTTTCATCAGGCCTGTATGGGATAGGGTAACCAACTTTAAGAATGGCCAAAACAACATCCATTCAACCTACGTTCCGCTTCAACAGTCTATTTCCTCTGCTTCGAAAATCAGCGTGCCTGGTTACTAGCCTCGTTCTCGCAAGCCTAAAAGAATAAAGTTACGCACACAAGCATTCGCATTTCTGCCTGTATGTGATACTCGCTGATTTCACTTTAGTTAGTTAAGTAGTTGTTTGAGACTGCGTTGGTTATCTGTATACCATCGGAGCTTGATACGTCACATGGTAGTCTAGGGTAACCGATTTCATAAAACTGCGCGCGCGCTTATCGGTCGCACTGGTTAACATGTCAGCCCCCTGTCAACCGGATACATTACAGGAATCCCCCAATTTTAGCACACAATCTGAGTAAAGTGATATTCTTGATTTAGTAGGACACGGTTAGTTTTTATTATCTCTTTTATGTGCATACCCCAAACCATGACTTTTATTTCACCTTAAGTACGTCAAGGTTAATGTTTCTCATAAAGTATGACGGCACTTTGGCCACTCAAGATGTGTATACTTCAGTTTATCGTAATGATAATTAACTGTGCAATGTGTAATTGCTATGTCCACGTATTACAATGTCGGGAGTGTGTGCACAGTGATGCTTAGTAATGTTGTAGCATTTTTATATTGAAGTATAACATTTATGAAAATGTTTATCAAGTTCAGAAACTAATTTCTTCCTAACACAACTATTACAGTTCAAAAGTAAATCTATATTAAATTGAGCATAGAATGTACGAAAGATAACATGAACCAGGCCAGTATTTATACACATTATGTACCTACTGCCTCTGTTTTCAGTTGACCGATGTTACCGTGCAAATTCCTGCTGGTGTTGCTGCTTATTGTGTGCTTACATGGAACATCCTACGCCCGTTGGCCACGTGGTAGACATCGATCCAGCAAATGGGACATCAGTTCTCCTGAAAACAAGTTTAACAAAATAACACCACTAAGAAGCTGGAACATTCTCCACGACTCGACATCTAACTCTGGAAACAGTGCGTTGGGGACGTGGTTTAGGGGCAAAGGCCAATCACACGGACACGCCGGCAATCTCCCCAACAGATGGACCGTAAGCATGTTTACTAAAAGTAAGAACTGGTATGGCTTTGTTAATATATATCAATGCGTGGTCATGACAAAGCATTTAGCCCAAACAACATATGATTACGAATATAAATGTTCTATTTGTTGACACAATATTCCAGTGAACTCGTTGATAACGTTTCTACAGCCATCAGTTGCATGTTTTGCGTGTAAACTTGCGTTACATGCCATCTGGCGGGCAGAAGAAGAACTAGGTCCCTGTAAACGGTTCTTGAATAAGGCAACCGATGGTTATTGAAACATTTTTTAAAAGTGAGTTTACTTTACAGAACATCAAATGGAACACTAATATTCATTTATTTCCCAACATCACGAACATTTTCACCAACATGATATAACCTTCTACAGGAGAAGTGTTTTGGCGACTGCCGAAAGACCCGGGTCGCTGCGTGCGTGTGTGTAATAACAAATGTTGTTATTTTTACAATTTGAAATAAATATTTTCATTAATTATGTCTCAAACCATAACAAAGTTTGGTACCGGGCATAATAAGTTAAAGTGTTATTATTTGTTGGACAACATGACTACAAAGGCACTTATTTAAATAAGAGCTGTGAAGTAATATATTCATCATAAATGTTATGCTTTCTAAGCAAAGTGAATTTTGGAATATTATTAATGTATAATATGGAAATATTGGGGCCGGAACTTGGTATCGGACGTAACAATTGAAATGGGTCCTTAACAAACAAACTAAGTTTTGATAGGAGCAACTATTATAGGGGCCTATGTTATAGTTTGTGACACACATATGAAATATTATTTAACATAAGACATTTCAAATGGGTAATTATCATTATTGAATTAAAAATAATAGCTTTCTGAAATACAAAATATTTTTTGGAAAGCTAATGTTGGCTGCTTTAACATTGTAAATGGACGTGGACTCTTCACTGGCATACGACTATAGGAAAAACATATATTTCCTGATCTAACTCATGGATACAAAGCCAATGGTATATAAAATAATATTTTAGATACAGAAATAAGCAAGTAATAAGGCGGGGGAAGTTTAAAACGAACTGTCATACAATTTTGGAGAGTGGCCCTTAATAACTCCGTTACCGGTTTGATTCTCACTAATGCAAGAGGATATAAATGCTGGGCGATGTATATTAATTACAGTACACTGTAAATATATCTAAGCCGCAGTGGAATATATTATACCACCATGCCCTATGTTTAATAGGCGACCGTGCACTATTACCTCAACATATCATAGTACAGTGCTTATCCTGTATTCACAATTGTCGTGTCGGCAATTATCTTTATGCCATCTTCCACGCCGTGTGAACATGTAGACGTGAACATTCAACATTGCAACAGGCGTATATATGTATAAAAAATACACACATTTTTGGTGTGAAGATGATTTTATTATTCTGTGGCAGGTTGGCTCACAGACGTTGGCTTGCGTCTCATATGAAGAGCGAAGATGGAGAATCTTGCCGTTTTGGTGGCACTGAATAAAGCTAGTTTAAAGTTGCGAATATACTGTGTATGTCTCCCCTGTAATACCGCAGCGCTACCGACAACATTTGTGCAGTTCTGGTGAGGTATCAAAATAACAATATGTCATGATCAAGTCGACTAATACAGTTGGTATCCATGATGAATGGTACAAGAAACGTTACGGTTTCGTAGCCGAGGCAATTCGTAGTGCAGCGTTGTCGTAACATAATCTTAACATAGCCTTGCAGTAACATTATCATAACATGGCCTTGCAATAACATAATCATAACATAGCCTTGCATTAACACAATCACAACTTAGCCTTGCAGCAACATAATCATAGCACAGCATTGCAGTAACATAATCGTAACATAGCATTGAATTAACAGAATCACAACACAGCCTTGCAGTAACATAATACATATTTGCGTCGGACATATAGGTTTATTGAAGTAACGTTGCGAAATAAAAAATTACGTACCATTACCATGTTTTGTCGAACATCGGAAGACATTTTAACAGACCATTCTCGACCAATGATTGATGTTATAAAGTCAGGCGGCTTATTGATTCTGTCATACGATATTTCCCGAGCAATTGCTGACAGATTCGTTTTTTTTTGCAAGTGCGAATAATTGTTAAAGGTAATGGTCGGAAACATAATAGCAAAATAGTTAAGTATTATCCAGAGTAACAATACATTAGAATAAATTAAGTCGCTGGTTGCCGCCATTTTAATCGTTCTGCGTTTAGACGTGCATCGGATGTTGATACGTACGTGATCCATGAAAGTTGTAAGTTGATGTACTAACGCGTCATTATTTATATGGAAATTACGTACCTTTGACGCACATTGTCCGGGGGTTGTCGGGTGCGTCATGCAATTTATGGGTGTATTATTCGTGGAAAATACTTAAGCCATTGCATACATTGAAACATGTGCGTTGTGACAGCTGTTCGCGTATTCGTGCATGAAAAAATGCAAGCAAATCATGCGCTAGTCTAGTGTTCCGTCGACGGTGGATCAGGAGAGTTACAAAAACGCAAGAGTAACGCACTTAACTGTTCGAATGAGATAATCTGAATCGTTGTTAATGCCAGGCGCACATTGCTAAACTTTGTTGGGAATCGTGTTTCTATTCATCCTTAAATGTATCAGTCGTACGCTGGTCTGCAACTCAATGGAACTCGAGTCAGGTGTTGCTTTGGCCGGCGCAACAGTTGTTTGAAAATGTAATCACCGCAACAAATGTGCATTGTGCGCAGAGACAACTTAATGTTGAACAAATGTGCTCTGGGAAGACTAGATGACTAGCGAGATTTGTAGTAAGTTGTTGAATTTTAAGAAATAATAAAATAACCAGTATCAGGGAATATAATTGGGATTTGAAGTTGGCGTGGGGGCCGTTATAAGCGAGCAGGTAAAACGTGTCGTCATTGCAGGGAGAACTTTTTACCATAAAAGCCAGTGTTGTGATGTCATAGCACTTGTTCACTTAAGATATGTAAACTAGCATTCTGCAAACAAGAGCCTTGATGTATTTCTAGTCAAATGTCATCACATTTTTTTATAGAAAAACATTGAAATTTAAATATATATTTACGTACATTGGGAGTTTACCAAATTAAATAAAGATGTGCAAACTATGTACATATGCCTATACGAAGGTGGTGTACAAGTATATGCTTCATGGTCAAATATTAGAAAGTGTCGGTGTTACAATAACCCATATAAATAAAATGTCATCAAAAGCAAAGATATCCTTCATGAAATACAAACATGTCATATCCTTCGCAGAAACTAACAAGTTCCATCCATCAAAATAAAAACGCAAGCCTACTTTGTCCTTTTCAGACCCTGTTATTGAGAACAGCAATATTGTTTGGGAACCCCATACTCATATGCAAATAGAAACGGTAGAGATGATTCAATGTCGTGCAGTCCTGTATGTATTGCATTTTCATCACAATATATCTAGTGTGACATACATGCTACACACATTAGGATGGAGAAAGCCTAAACACTGCAGGGCAGATACTACGCTCTGCGTGACAGTGTCTGGATGCACGTAAGAATAACATTTTCATCACAATGTATCCAGTGTGACAGACATGCTACACACATTAGGATGGAGAAAGCCTAAACACTGCAGGGCAGATACTACGCTCTGCATGACAGTGTCTGGATGAATATAAGAGTAACATTCAGACACTTCGTTATCCAAGATGTTAGATGCATAAAGAATTTAACTGTCTATAAGTTATTATTTTTGTGTTCCCTATCGGTCTGCCTGTACCCTCAGCATGTTAGAAGAAGAAAACGTTGTAGTGGGGTTGATATGATAAATAATCATGCATGCGCGGAGGTTGATACGTCGGAACGGGAACGTTATCAAACAATGCGACGTATGACGTAAAACCGGGCATGTTGCGCGGCAACGTTTAAAAATAAAATTTAGTAGTAACGACATACCGTTGAGGAAATTAACATAATCATTTGTCGAGCTACCATGATTGTGATTGTGCCTTCTGAAGAGGTGAGTCGTCAACTCAATTGTTAGGCGTTTAAACAGTTTTTTCTTAAGAAAATTTCTTCGCACGGATGTTCATATATAATATATTTTTTGGAGATGACGTTTTCAGTTACAATATTATACATGTGCTGTACATCCGTTGCGACATGACTCAACACAACTCGCAACAAAAATAAAATAATGCTAATGTATACACACACACACACACACACACACACACACACACACACACACACACACACACACACACACACACACACACACACACACACACACACACACACACACACACACACACACACACACACACACACACACATATATATTGCTACGACACATAATATATACAAAACTAATTATTCTCAAAGATAAAAAAAAAAATATTTTGGTTTCGTTAAAATGATAATTATTTGTGTCACAATGAGGTTATATGTATACAACAAATGCTAATCCAAATATTATTAAATTAACAAATTCCGATGAAAAGACAAACACATGTGTGACAAACATGTATTTACCTATTTTTAGTAAGACAATGTTACCTTGTGTGCTACTGTTGGTACTACTGCTTCTTGGACCAGTGCGGGGTGGACAGTATGAGGATCTCCCGAGCAGAACAATTTGGCTGTTATCACCAAATCCCAAAATAGCCTACATAGGTAAGTGATCTATACAAATTAACGCAAAAAATTTATATTATTATAATTGCTATAACAATAATTATTATGTGTGTTCGTGCGTGCGTGTGTGTATATAATTGCTATAAGAATAATTATTATGTGTGTTCGTGCGTGCGTGTGTGTATATATATATATAATTTTTTTTTATATATATATATATATATACATATATACATATATATATATATATATATATATATATATATATATATATATATACATATATATATATATATATATATATATATATATATATATATATATATACATATATATATATATACATATATATATATATATATATATATATATATATATATATATACATATATATATATATATATATATATATATATATATATATATATATATATATATATATATATATATATATATATACATATATATATATATATATATATATACATATATATATATATATATATATATATATATATATAATATCCTACCAAAATGTTATCGGAATTGTTCGAGTCGCTACCAACGATTGAAGTTCGCGACCATATACGCCCATAATACCATGTACATGTATATATATATATATATATATATATATATATATATGTATATATATATATAAATATATATATATATATATATATATATATATATATATATATATATATATATATTTATATATATATATATATATATATATATATATATATATATATATATATATATATATACATATATACACGTAAACACATATACACACATACATATATATATATATATATATATATATATATATATATATATATATATATATAATATATATAATATATAATATATATATATATATATATATATATATATATATATATATATATATATATATATATATAATATCCTACAAAATGTTATCGGAATTGTTCGAGTCGCTACCAACGATTGAATTTCGCGACCATAGGCGCCCATAATACCATATACAAGTTTCTTCGATAAAACACACGAGTCAAACGTTACTAGAAAACGTTTTCCTTTAGTGTGTCCTTCTTGGCATGAACAATGTTCCTTGATGACATTTACAGTAAATACTTATTTGGCAGTTCATCTTTGGTATGGAGGCAGTCGTCTCATCCATTAGGGCCACTCTTCTTTCCGATGCATCTTTGACAACTTTCATCGTCTTTGAAATAGTCTCTCCTGTCATGTAACTCTCGTCGTGTATCCAGTTCTCTGAGTCAAGGTTGAACAAGAAACCAAGTGGAAGGCCGAATATTTGAAAGAAGCGGGTGCGAAATCAACGAGCGCTCGGTTCACAATGTCTATATCTTCAAGAGTCGCTCGCTTCATTCGCTCGTTATTCCCTTTATTTCGCAGCGCATGCACAATTCGTCGCATTGTCTCTACATCGATCCGCACGGCTAATGTCCGCGGAAAATAGTCACCAGCTCTAGAATATCTCATTAATCGTCTCTAGGTGGCTGAGTTCGCCGCTATTCTCCAGCAAACAAGTATATGCCTTGCCCTAATTCGGAAACAGCGACTGCCGTGGCATTATAGCCAAGTGCTGTACTGAAGCTATGTTGGTCTATGCAACACCATAGCTCTTTACATATCACGAAGAAGAAGTATATCGGGGTCACTGGACCATCACAGACAAACGGAGAAAACAGCCTGCAGGATGAGTTCGGAAATATAATGTCGACACCCATAAATGAGGAGTCCTTTACCAGTGTCTCCTGTAGGAGGGAGGGTACATGCATAATGTGGGTGTTCAATGTTGGATACGGTTGTATTAAAACACATGGCCCTGTACATTTCTTCGAAGTTCCAATATTGTATTGGTGTCATTACTGCTGTCGCCATCTCGTCACATGTTCATCTGCCCAAACAGGGAAGTCCTAAAAACTGATCCTCTTCTCCTTGGGAAACTTGGACAGGCAGCCGTTCTACCTTTTCTTTTCCTGTTATTGGTATAGGCACTTTACCATCCCAATGGACAGTCAGTGGAGCACGGCACTGCTTCGTGAATTGTTTAGTGTTTCTACCATCTCAACGCGAAGTTTGACACGTTGTCGCTTGATGGAAAAATTTAATTTATAGTGAATTCAGAACATCACGCGCACGAACGTACTCAGCCGTAAGGTAGCCATTCGGTCGCTTACTTTTGTAGGTCCAACGCTGCAGCGATATGTTTAATACATTTTGCGCGCTCTCCATGCCCCTTCAGATTTTTCAGAAGTCAACGAAACTACTTCTGCTTCAGCTCGTGTTGCTGTTTCTCATTCATTTGACGACGCTGCTAATCTTGGTGACGTCTTCTAGTATTTGCCACCTTTTTGGCTAAAGGGTGGCATCAAAGCATCAAACATAGAAATGGCTCCAGTCACACGAGAAAGGTCAGGTGATAAATAAAGATGACAAGTCAAACAACATATATATATATATATATATATATATATATATATATATATATATATATATATATATATATATATATATATATATATATATATATATATATATATATATATATATATATATATATATATATATATATATATATAAATTCTATATATATATATATATATATATAATTTTTGGTGGGACTCAGTTGATACACACACATTCTGATTTTCTGCGGAGCCGTCCCACAATGTTTAAAGAACTTAAGCGGACGTCCAGAAAACCAGAAGAAAAGAAAAAGATTTAACAAATGTGCTAGCCTAATGTATTTGGTTTTACGGATAAAATAAACCGTTTTTTATATAAGTAGTCTACAACGTATGGACACACCTCTTTACAGAGCATGATTATTGCGAACTGCCGAAAATTCGCGGTCCGTGCCGAGTAAGGATACTCAGATACTACTTCGATAGGTTGAAGCAGAAGTGCAGCCCATTCCATTACAGCGGTTGCCGCGGAAACAAGAACAATTTTAAATCCTTCGGTGATTGCCAAAGCAAATGTCGCGGTGTCATTAATGATACTGCATCAAGCAGGCACAGACGTCTTAGTAAGTGGCCGACATAACTTGTATTTGTATTGTTCATTTGTGCATGCATATTTACAAACATACACATATACAAACAATACGCCTATATATCTTCGACAAAATGTGCTTGTTTGCATTGTATCTATTACACACTTCTATCGTTTCTTCGTGTTTTGTTTATCGCTTCCCTTATTTTTTCCAAGTTAACAAATTGATTAATAATGCTCACAATTTCGTAGTTAAAGAGGTTCCAGCATTATCGCTCACTGCGTCATTCAAATTTACCTTTGCTCAGTATTTTCTCTTATATTTCTTCTCGGTTGCTATTTAACTGTACTTGATTTAACTTTTTTAATATTAACATGTATTTGATTATGATCAATGTGACCCTTTTGATCGTATATGTTAACATTGTCAACTATATACTTTTGTGAGGACAACACTATATAATATAATGCATTATTCCCCCCGATTAGTTCCAGCACATGTTGAATAAGGACATTATCATGTATTAAACATATAAATTGTTGTTCTCCACCACCTGTGCTCTCAAGAAATTTCCATTGTCTATGGCCGTGCATGGTTAAGACCCCAATCATGGTACATTCCCCAGTTCCATTGCAATCTGTTTCAACTAATTTTATTTCGTAAGCCTGAATAGATTCTTAAAATGGACATTTCGTAGAAATATATACCTCAATGTAAACCATGGTAACCATCTTATAGTTGTGTGTTCTATTGTGTGTTACTAATGTTGTCCAGGCCAGATATCACAAAATGCAATAGACAAACTTACAAACGCCATCCTTGATCAATTCCCTGGAGATTACGAGAAATTAGCCAGCATGTTGAACGCCAGTGGTAAGTTTTTTTTCTTCCAAATATGACCAAACCGGCATTTAATGTAGGGTTGTGAAATGGTGTTGTACAATTATTATTAAAAGTAGTAGTAGTAGTAGTAGTAGTATTAGTAGTAGTAGTAGTAGTAGTAGTAGTAGTAGTAGTAGTAGTAGTAGTAGTAGTAGTAGTAGTAGTAGTAGTAGTAGTAGTAGTAGTAGTAGTAGTAGTAGTAGTAGTATGATGTAATAATGATAGTGTGATGAATGAAACATTTGCCATTATACACATATTATTATTATACACGTTACAAGTAATGCTAATGTAATGTTATCCACGAACTATCGATCCTAGGTTTATAAATACGTTACTGGAACCCGGCAATATTATGTTGTAACTGAACATGTTCGCAGTGGCAGGTGTCAACGACAACAACATAATTGGCGGTGATGATGATACAAGCGGCGGTGACGACGACGAAAGTGGCGGTGATAACGACGAAAGTGACGGTGATGACGACGAAAGTGACGATGATGACGACGAAAGTGGCGGTGATGACGACGAAAGTGGCGGTGATGACGACGAAAGTGGCGGTGATGAAGACGAAAGCAGCGGTGATGAAGACGAAAGTGGCGGTGATGACGACGAAAGTGGCGGTGATGACGACGAAAGTGGCGGTGATGAAGACGAAAGCGGCGGTGGCGACGACGGAAGCGGCGGTGGCAACCATAAAAGTGGTGGCGATGTTAAACGCAAGTATTTAGTACATGTACATATGCCGAAAACATCTTAGTGTTGTTTATATTTTCATTTTTGTTTGCTTAAATTTGATTATCTCATGAAAGTTGTTTCACTAATATATGCAGTGTAAACAAACATACCATTAACGTTGCAAGGTCTGTTGAGAACGTATTTGGACAATTTACTTTGACAATAAACATCGCCATATGTATGAGACACGCAACTGATCCTAGACTAAAACGATATAATAATGCTAGTTATTATTATGTTGGTTGTACGTCCAACGTCGGTGTTATCTTTGAAGTCCGGGTGAGGATGGCACCGATACCGGTCGTCGATTATGGTGTTTGGGAGAAAAAGACTACTCTGTCATAAGTAGTGGATTCCATCGGGCTTTTCAAACTTTTCTACGTTTCATTCAATTTACTTTTGTCATCACCATCATCGGTATCATCATCAACAGCAATGGAAACCTACGATTCACCTGCCTGCAATGAGTTTCAGTTTCATATTTGTGGTAGCGGGTGACGAATATAAATAGGTCAATATTAAAAAATGCGCATTTCATTGGGCGAAGACAAAGTATTGTATCCAATCTGCAGTGTTCTTTTACTAGTGTTACTCCGCGTCCTTTAGTTCTACTAACTTCCTTACAGTTGAAGACAATATTTCTAGAAGTAGGCATATCATCACAACTATTCAATATTTTGAAAACTAATGTTTGTCCTACTTGCAATTCTCTCTTGTTTTGTCGACTCAAACCACACTGCAGTAGGTGTTTCTTTCATAACTAATCTCACTGTCTCAACTTACAACTCAGGGATTATCATCTACAATTAGGTTTCCTCTCTATTCTGTACCAGAAGTAAATAATATTAATTATTAACTTCTATGGCGCCTATATCCTCAGGAACCTGAGCTCAGAGGCACAACAAAACAGAATCATTAAGCATAATCATGAACAGGGACGCGCAAAATAATTATCAGAACCAGGGACAATTGATGGGGAGTTCATTCCAGACCCTAGGCGCAGCGACAGAGAAAGCACGTTTACCAAAATTTTGTTTTAGGCACTATCAGTTGTGAAATTGATGATCTGAACTGACTATGGATATTTGAAAGATGCAGGAGACTAGCCAAGTAGGATGGTTGTTGTGTAGATAGAGCACGATATGCAAGAGTGGACAGCTTAAAATTAATTCGTGATGGTGAAAACCGAGGCACCATGAGAACCACACGTGCCAGACAATGTTGTAATCGTTGGAGTTTAGCCAAGTCTCTTTTAGCAATGATATTTAGTAGTGAATTACAATTGTCAAGGCTGCTACTAATTAATGTTGTTGATATTGTTTTAGCAATATATATATATATATATATATATATATATATATATATATATATATATAGCATAACGTATATATATAGCATAACGTGTATATATATATATATATATATATATATATATATATATATATATATGTGTGTGTGTGACGCCGAATTCGAAGGAAGTCAACTATATTATAGAAAATATTATAGAAATATGCTGGCGAAAGTTGAAGTCACTATCAAAGACAAAACCTAGATTACGAACAGTATCTTAAATGAGTGTATCACTGCCAAGCAGTTTAACTGGAAAATGGTTGATGACCCTATTTCGTTGTTGTTTAGATTTGTCATATGCAGACTCGGCTTGGCGTTAGCACAGTAACACTGAACAATTATTATAAAATACTGAAGGAAACGTACAAATTTAAAATAGGATATGAAACAAACCAGAAACAAAGAAACAAAGAAATACAAAGACAGTTAAAAATAATAACGGTGATAGAACTAACATGAATATTAGTCATAAATAAAGTTGCATCGAAGATGTTGTCACTTACTGAACAGTTTTAGAAAGGGGTGACAAACTACGTGTATAAGATCCTAACACAAGAAGTATATTAGGCACGACACGGATTGGGAAATGAATCTGAATCACCAAGTGCATTTTTCAATGCGTATCCTACTGAGTTCGTGTTTGCTCAATATATATTTTCTAGTAGCGATATACAGCTACAATGCATGCGGCTGACATATGTTTAAGTTTTGGTATAAGCATTGCACCTCCTACAACGCAGTCGATACACTAACACTACATTGACGGTATTCCAAGCAAAAGTGCTGACGCGCCGTCTTTTAGGAAGCCGTTTTACATACAGACTTATGTTGCAGGTGTACAGAAAAACGTGTAGACTGACGTGCAACTGGAACGGAAAAGAAAGACAGGAATTTAATTGAGAAGCCAATAAATTTCGTAAAATGTATGTTGTACGCAATAAAGCTGTTTTGGGCGTAGCTTGTGTGTACGTGTTATTAATAATAATGATTTAGCCCAACAACATATCAATTATATTTACCGTGCTACGTACACACTTGTCCACACTTTCAAAGTTATATGGGTCATTCCATAATTTCGGTACACTTTTAAGAATTTTTTTTTCCATCTCAACACACTTATGTATGATGTATTTACCGTTATGCTATATAGTATTACCTTCACATTCATGTTGTCTTTACATGTACATTACACATTGAATGGAAAATGTGATCGTTTTAGCAAGCAGCGATTTCTGAATTAGCCACGTCCCAATGGTACAATTGGTTAGTAGATGGGAAGGCATGCCGTATTCCCAGGGCAAATGTCAGGAGATTCTACCGCTATTCTAACAACATGGCCAATGTTCCATTTCCTGTATGATTCTGACAATATGTGCGATGGATTTGACTAAGACACATTTTGCCTCAGCATAGTTATTATTGATCAATAAGACACGGTCTCTTTTAGCCATACAATACTCAGTACATTTAGGACAACCTCTGTATTTTCTTTTCTTACAAATGTACCCAGCTATGTAAGCCTTCTTGGGCACTCACTGTCTTGTCAATTGGGGTGTTTTCTGGAACTTCATTGACTCTCAACATTGTCTTCACCGACGCTGGCAGAAATAAATCTGACGACCAACTGGAACTGCCTCGCCATTCAAAGGGACCACGTGACAGGAAATACCCAATCGGCAGCTGCTTTCTTTGACACCTTCTTCCAGAGTCGTGTCTTCGACAACGACGGCGCACACGGTACTCTTGGCCTGCATGCTTCCGTCTAATTGAGTGACCTTAGTTACGAAAGTCGCTTATTGCAATGTGGTTTGACAACAATAGAGACCAGGAGACCAAATAGAAGTGCTTAAAATAGTGAATGGTTATGAGGATGTTGACAGGAATATGTTCTTCAAACTTAAAGGAAGCAGTAGAACCAGAGGACACAAAACAGCATTAGTTAAGTGTAAGTTGGACATGAGAAAGTACTCTTTCTCACAGAGGGTGATAAATGAATGGAACAAACTGCCAAATAATTGTGTTAATGCTAGTAGTGTGAATATGTTTAAAAATACAATTGACAGATATTTGATAAGGGCGGGCTACACATAGATGAGAAAATTGTTGGACTTTCGATAAGCCAATGGCTTCCTTGTCCACTTGCCATCAGGAACTTGTTGTTTGGGATGGCAACCTTGTTAAACCTTGTCTTATTGGCCGATTTGGTCGGCCATCCCTCAGGTTAACCTCACCAAATTTCTTGGTGTGTATATAGACGAACACTTAAATTGGTCAATGCATTTTAACAAACTGGCAACTAAACTTGCACAAAATATTGGCATACTCTGCAAACTTAAACATTTCCTCCCCTCGTACATCTTAAAAACGATTTACTGTAATTTAGTACTTCCACATCTACAATAGTGTACTCTAATATGGGCTAATACATACTCTACAAAACTTAACAAGATCAGAATGCTGCAAAAAAAAACTGTTACAATCATTAACAATTCTGATTACCTCGCTCACTGGAAGATATCTACAAACTGCAGCTAGGGCTACTTATGTACAAGCATTATCATAAAGCACTTCCAAACAGCATCTCAACACTTTCAAAGGAATATTGAAATCCACAATCACAATACTAGGAACAGCAATGATTACTTTATGCACGAAGCACGGACAAACACACGGAAATTTACAATTAAATACTCTAGGCCCTTGTTCTGGAATTCCATACCAGAACACATACAGAATTCTACATCAGAAAACCAATTTAAATAAAAGTTAAAACAACGCCTGCTCTCAACATATTGAACATGTCCTAATTTCCCATTTTGACTTGATTCGGGCTTAATCTGCTAACGATGTTGGTCTTTTTTATTCATTTAAAAAAAAAAAATATTTATTGATTTTTGTAAATTATTTGTTATACTAACCAATCATCACTATATTGTTCAACTAGTTTTTGGCCTCAAGTTGTTATATTGTGCTAGAATGACGGATTACAACCACTTGTAAGTTTCTATATGCGTCACATTTACTATTATTAACATATTTTTTGCATAATACTAACGAATATTCACTATATTGTTCAATTAACAAGTCGTTAGACTGTACTAGATTGCTGGATTAACACGCCAAGCTGTAATTTTTATTTGCTTCATATCTAGTATTATTAACATAATTGGCAACTTGTAGCATCTTTCCATGACAAGATTACTATATGTAATCATGGGTGGTTCTCGCAATAATATGGGCTAATACATATATGGGATTTCCAGAGAATCTCCTGAGTTACTAAATCAAATTATTTATGACCGTATATGTAACAACGTTGTAAATGAGTAACCAAATAAACTCACATTGATTGATTGATTCGTTGATTATATAGTACTATAATACTTTTACAACATAAACATCATGAATACATACACATGTAGCTGTGATGTAGCAACTCATAAATAATTTATATTTCATTTACAAATTAAAGCCATACTTTAGACACAAAGATTTTACTGTACTACTATTCATATAGTATACTGTGCACACTACCTTACTTTTAATGTTCTCCCTGGTTTTCTGTCTTTGGGTGTGGCACGTAGATTGATTGTGTTGGGTGTGTGCTGTAAGTATAGAAACAAATCACTATAGTTGGCAGGTATTCGATGTAGCATAACAGTATGGAAACTATTAATGATATATATGTATGTATGTATGTGTGTGTGTGTGTGTGTGTGTGTGTGTGTGTGTGTGTGTGTGTGTGTGTGTGTGTGTGTGTGTGTGTGTGTGTGTGTGTGTGTGTGTGTGTGTGTGTGTGTGTGTGTGTGTGTGTGTGTGTGTGTGTGAGTGTGTGTGTGTGTGTGTATATATATATATATATATATATATTGCTAAATGTGTAACAAAACGTTCCACCACCCCACAAGGATATGCTTTGTTGCCAAATAGTGTGAATAATACGTATGTCATAATATGTGTGTATTGCGGTGAAATAAAGTGTATTATTACACACTATTAATTTAAACATTATGTAGTTTTGTTTTACATGTTGTATGCAATGTATTACAATTACCTATGGCTAAGGGCTTTGTCACTTTGACATGTGTATATGCCCCTTCATACCAACTTCTGCACATTTGTGATTGTACGTAAGTAGTAGACAATAGGTTCTGAGACATCAACGCGCCGCACAATCACGTGACCCAAACATCAAAGGCAAACCACCCTAATATCGCCCACCGCTAATGAGTGCGCGCAGCCAATCAGAGAGCGTCAGAGCGCCCCCTGGCGGTGGTATCCGAGCGTGCGTGACGTAAGCGCCCCTAGCGACTGGAGGAGGAACGAGCATTGACCAGTGGTCAACGATGGTGGACATAGGAACAAAGAAAATACACGTAATATCACCCACCCACCACCCACCCACCCACCCACGTGACCGTGACCTCGACCCTGACGGAGTGACCAGTCCGAGTGGCTAGCTAATGTCAACTGGACGTCCGAACGACTGGAGTTAACTGTAAGCCGAAGCGTTTATCCAGCTGTGAGCCATAGCGCGAGATCAAAGGACGCTAATCTGTACAATGTAGCAAGTCAGCTGAGCTAATCAGTGATAAACAGCAACAATGTTGCAGTGACGACATTGATGTGGGACCGAGGCGTGTTATAGTCGGTTATATGGAGTGAACATAAGACGTGATAAAATTAAAACCGATAAAGATAAGACGAATGTGTAATAGTTAATAAGTAGCCGACATGCATGGCTACAATATAACCGCTGGACGACGGAAATCGGACCGTTCGTTAAATAAAATGTAGCAGGACGAAAATGGACTATGTGTAAAATATAATATGCCAACACGCGGTTGGAACAAGAATGCAATACAAGACGTGAATATGAGTTGATGCAAAATTTAATACATGAAAAAAGCACAAGTACAATAGAAAGAAAACGATAGTAGATATAATAATAATAATTTCCTACAATTTACCCATAAGTCACCTATTGAATAAGCGTACAAGGACATTTTATTAAATATTTGAAAATAATGACACAATATCGTCCACAAACGTTAGACAGAGGACTCTAAAGTCTCTTGCCATACGCATATTATCGTTATATGTCAATATTGTTAAATAGTGCGCTCTTACACTTTACCCATACCTCCTACAGTTTACCCATAATTCCTACAATTTACCCATAATTCTCCTATTGAATAAGAGTACAAGGACATGTTATTAAATATGTGAAAATAATGACACAATATCGGCCACAAACGTTAAACAGAGGACTCTAAAGTCTCTTGCCATACGCATATTTTCGTTATATGTCAATATTGTTAAATAGTGCGCTCTTACACTTTACCCATAACTCCTACAGTTTACCCATAATTCCTACAATTTACCCATAATTCTCCTATTGAATAAGAGTACAAGGACATTTTATTAAATATTATGTGAAAATAATGACACAATATCGTCCACAAACGTTAGACAGAAGACTCTAAAGTCTCTTGCCATACGCATATTTTCGTTATATGTCAATATTGTTAAATAGTGCGCTCTTACACTTTACCCATAACTCCTACAGTGTACCCATAATTCCTACAATTTACCCATAATTCCTACAATTTACCCATAAGTCTCCTATTGAATAAGAGTACAAGGACATTTTATTAAATATTTGAAAATAATGACAAAATATCGTCCACAAACGTTAGACAGATGACTCTAAAGTCTCTTGCCATACGCATATTTTTGGTATATGTCAATATTGTTAAATAGTGCGCTCTTACACTTTACCCATACCTCCTACAGTTTACCCATAATTCCTACAATTTACCCACAATTCTCCTATTGAATAAGAGTACAAGGACATTTTATTAAATATGTGAAAATAATGACACAATATCGGCCACAACCGTTAGACAGAGGACTCTAAAGTCTCATGCCATACGCATATTTTCGTTATATGTCAATATTGTTAAATAGTGCGCTCTTACACTTTACCCATAACTCCTACAGTTTACCCATAATTCCTACAATTTACCCATAATTCCTACAATTTACCCATAATTCCTACAATTTACCCATAAGTCTCCTATTGAATAAGAGTACAAGGACATTTTATTAAATATTTGAAAATAATGACAAAAATCGTCCACAAACGTTAGACAGAGGACTCTAAAGTCTCTTGCCATACGCATATTTTTGTTATATGTCAATATTGTTAAATAGTGCGCTCTTACACTTTACCCATAACTCCTACAGTTTACCCATAATTCCTACAATTTACCCATAATTCTCCTATTGAATAAGAGTACAAGGACATTTTATTAAATATGTGAAAATAATGACACAATATCGTCCACAAACGTTAGACAGAAGACTCTAAAGTCTCTTGCCATACGCATATTTTCGTTATATGTCAATATTGTTAAATAGTGCGCTCTTACACTTTACCCATAACTCCTACAGTTTACCCATAATTCCTACAATTTACCCATAATTCCTACAATTTACCCATAATTCCTACAATTTACCCATAAGTCTCCTATTGAATAAGAGTACAAGGACATTTTATTAAATATTTGAAAATAATGACAAAATATCGTCCACAAACGTTAGACAGAGGACTCTAAAGTCTCTTGCCATACGCATATTTTTGTTATATGTCAATATTGTTAAATAGTGCGCTCTTACACTTTACCCATACCTCCTACAGTTTACCCATAATTCCTACAATTTACCCATAATTCTCCTATTGAATAAGAGTACAAGGACATTTGATTAAATATGTGAAAAAAATGACACAATATCGTCCACAAACGTTAGACAGAGGACTCTAAAGTCTCTTGCCATACGCATATTTTCGTTATATGTCAATAATGTTAAATAGTGTGCTCTTACACTTTACCCATAACTCCTACAGTTTACCCATAATTCCTACAATTTACCCATAATTCCTACAATTTACCCAGCACACATATGTAGTGAAGTGTGTATGTTCGTTCACCTAGCTATAAAAAGAACGGGACTTTAGTTTCAATAGTCACTGTACCCACAGTACAGAGCTGGAATACTTAGTTGATGTACCCACAATACACAGCTACAGTACATAGTCACTGTACCAACAGAACACATCTAGAATACATAGTCACTGTATCCTGAGTACACAGCTAAAGTTCATAGTCAATGTACCCACAGAACACAGCTAGAATGCCTAGTCACAGTACCCACAGTACACGGCTAGAATACATAGTCACTTTACCCACAGTGTACAGCTAGAAAACAAAGTAACTGTACCCACAATATACAGCTAGAATATATAGTTGCTGTACCCAGAGTACTCAGCTACAATACATAGTAACTATACCCACAGTACACAGCTAGCAAACATAGTCACTATATCCAGAGTACACAGCTAAAGTACATTGTTACTGTACCCACAGTACACAGCTACAGAACATTGTTGCTGAACCCATAGTACACAGCTAGAATGCATAGTTACTGTACCACAGTTCACCGCTACAGTACATAGACACTTTACCCACAGTACACAGCTAGAACACATAGTCACTGTATCCAGAGTGCACAGCTGTAATACATAGTTACTATACCCACTGTACACAGGACACAGCTAAAATTCATATTCACTGTATCCATAGTACACAGCTAGATTACATATTCACTGTACCCACAGTACACAGCTAGAATATGTAGTCACTATACCCACAGTACACAACTAGAATACATAGTCACGGTACCCACAGTACACATTTAGAATAAATAATCACAGCAACCATAGTACACGGCTAGAAGACATAATCAATGTAACCACAGTACAGGGCTAGAATACATTGTCACTGGACCCAGAGTAAACAGCTACAGTATATAGTCACTGTACCCACAGTGCATAGCTAGAATACATAATTACTGTACCCACAGTACACGTTTAAAGTCACTGTATCCCCAGTACACATCTAGAATACATAGTCACTGTATCCAGAGTACACAGCTAAATTACATAGTCACTGTACCCACATTACACAGCTATAATACTTAGTCACCGTACACAAAGTACACAGCTATAATACATATTCACTGTACCCAAAGTACACAGCTAGAATATATAGTCACTGTACACACAGTACACAGCTAGCATACATAGACATTGTACCCACAGTACACAGCTAGAATATATAGTCACTATACCCAGAGTACACAACTAGAATACATATTCACTGTACCCACAGTAAACAACTAGAATACATAATAATAATAATCACTGTACCCACATTAACCCACTACAATTCATAGTCACTGTACCCACATTACTCAGCTAGCATACATAGTCACTGTACCCACAGTGCACACCTAGTATACAATGTTACTGTACCCACAGTACACAGTTAGAATACATAGTCACTGTTCCCACAGTACTCAACTTTAATACATAGTCACTATACCCACAGTACACAAATAAAATACAGCTATAATGCATTGTCACTACATCTCCAGTACACGATTAGAATACACAGTTACTGCTCACCCAGGACACAGCTCGAATACATGGTCGCTGCTGTATCTCCACCACACAGCTGTAAGATATAGTCACTACAACTCCAGTACACAAATAGAATACACAGTTACTGCTAGAATACATGACCCGTGCACACTCAGTACACATCTAGAATATATAGTCAGTAAGTTGCTACGAACTCAATAATGGCGGTTGTGATGACGACACGACGATCTCAGCCGTCTTATATACCATGCTAGAAATAAGCCAGACAACTGACGTCAGCCTCGGAACAATACCACAGTAATCAGAAAACTGATAAACGCGGCAGGCAACTGTCAACTAACGACGCCGGGCATCCATCACGGAAGGAAAAAGTGGGGTTACGCGTACGCAGACAGCGGTAGAACATGCTGTATTACAGGCTGTCGTGCTGTATTACAGGCTGTCGTGCTGTATTACAGGCTGTCTTGCTGTATTACAGGCTGTCTAGCTGTATTACAGGCTGCCATGCTGTATAACAGGCTGTCTTGCTGTATTACAGACTGTCTTGCTGTATAACAGGCTGTCATGCTGTATTACAGGCTGCCCTGCTGTATTACAGGCTGTCTTGCTGTATTACAGGCTGTCTTGTTGTATTACAGGCTGTCTTTCTGTATTACAGGCTGCCCTGCTGTATAACAGGCTGTCTTGCTGTATTACAGACTGTCTTGCTGTATAACAGGCCGCCCTGCTGTATTACAGGCGGTCCTGCTGTATAACAGGCGGCCATGCTGTATTACAGGCTGTCTTGCTGTATTACAGGCTGTCGAGCTGTATTACAGGCTGCCATGCTGTATTACAGGCTGTCTTGCTGTATTACAGGCGGTCCTGCTGTATAACAGGCTGCCATGCTGTATTACAGGCTGTCTTGCTGTATAACAGGCTGTCTTGCTGTATTACAGGCTGTCTTGCTGTATTACAGGCTGTATTACAGGCTGTCTTGCTGTATTACAGGCTGTCTTGCTGTATAACAGGCTGCCATGCTGTATAACAGACTGCCATGCTGTATTACAGGCTGCCTTGCTGTATTACAGGCTGTCTTGCTGTATAACAGGCTGCCATGCTGTATAACAGACTGCCATGCTGTATTACAGGCTGCCTTGCTGTATTACAGGCTGTCTTGCTGTATAACAGGCTGCCATGCTGTATTACATGCTGCCATGCTGTATTACAGGCTGCCATGCTGTATTACAGACTGCCGTGCTGTATTACAGGCTGTCGCGCTGTATTACAGGCTGTCTTGCTGTATTGCAGGCTGTCTTGCTGTATTACAGGTGATGGACGCAATGTGTAAAGAGCCAGGATGTGGCTGGAAGTAGGAGAAACAGAGGATAGTATGGTGGAGGCAATGTGTAAGGAGGAAGGGTGTGGCTTGAGGTAGGAAAGACAGAGGACAGTATGGTGGACGCAATGTGTCAGGAGTCAGGATCAACATTACACAACTTCACACAACTTCGCACAACTTCGCACAACTTCACACAACTTCACACAACTTCACACAACTTTACCTTCTGATTACCACACCTCACCACCCCACCATAGAGTAATGAGACGAGCATAGCCATCTGACCACCAGGGGGCGCAGGGGCGCGCGCGATTACAGGAAAAAGGTGTCTAATACACCTTTTTCCGCGAAATACACCTTTTTCCTGTAATCGCGCGCGCCCCTGCGCCCCCTGGTGGTCAGATGGCTATGCTCGTCTCATTACTCTATGGTGGGGTGGTGAGGTGTGGTAATCAGAAGGTAAAGTTGTGTGAAGTTGTGTGAAGTTGTGTGAAGTTGTGCGAAGTTGTGCGAAGTTGTGTGAAGTTGTGTAATGTTGATCCTGACTCCTGACACATTGCGTCCACCATACTGTCCTCTGTCTTTCCTACCTCAAGCCACACCCTTCCTCCTTACACATTGCCTCCACCATACTATCCTCTGTTTCTCCTACTTCCAGCCACATCCTGGCTCTTTACACATTGCGTCCATCACCTGTAATACAGCAAGACAGCCTGCAATACAGCAAGACAGCCTGTAATACAGCGCGACAGCCTGTAATACAGCACGGCAGTCTGTAATACAGCATGGCAGCCTGTAATACAGCATGGCAGCATGTAATACAGCATGGCAGCCTGTTATACAGCAAGACAGCCTGTAATACAGCAAGGCAGCCTGTAATACAGCATGGCAGTCTGTTATACAGCATGGCAGCCTGTTATACAGCAAGACAGCCTGTAATACAGCAAGGCAGCCTGTAATACAGCATGGCAGTCTGTTATACAGCATGGCAGCCTGTTATACAGCAAGACAGCCTGTAATACAGCAAGACAGCCTGTAATACAGCCTGTAATACAGCAAGACAGCCTGTAATACAGCAAGACAGCCTGTTATACAGCAAGACAGCCTGTAATACAGCATGGCAGCCTGTTATACAGCAGGACCGCCTGTAATACAGCAAGACAGCCTGTAATACAGCATGGCAGCCTGTAATACAGCTCGACAGCCTGTAATACAGCAAGACAGCCTGTAATACAGCATGGCCGCCTGTTATACAGCAGGACCGCCTGTAATACAGCAGGGCGGCCTGTTATACAGCAAGACAGTCTGTAATACAGCAAGACAGCCTGTTATACAGCAGGGCAGCCTGTAATACAGCAAGACAGCCTGTAATACAACAAGACAGCCTGTAATACAGCAAGACAGCCTGTAATACAGCAGGGCAGCCTGTAATACAGCATGACAGCCTGTTATACAGCAAGACAGTCTGTAATACAGCAAGACAGCCTGTTATACAGCATGGCAGCCTGTAATACAGCTAGACAGCCTGTAATACAGCAAGACAGCCTGTAATACAGCACGACAGCCTGTAATACAGCACGACAGCCTGTAATACAGCATGTTCTACCGCTGTCTGCGTACGCGTAACCCCACTTTTTCCTTCCGTGATGGATGCCCGGCGTCGTTAGTTGACAGTTGCCTGCCGCGTTTATCAGTTTTCTGATTACTGTGGTATTGTTCCGAGGCTGACGTCAGTTGTCTGGCTTATTTCTAGCATGGTATATAAGACGGCTGAGATCGTCGTGTCGTCATCACAACCGCCATTATTGAGTTCGTAGCAACTTACTGACTATATATTCTAGATGTGTACTGAGTGTGCACTGGTCATGTATTCTAGCAGTAACTGTGTATTCTATTTGTGTACTGGAGTTGTAGTGACTATATCTTACAGCTGTGTGGTGGAGATACAGCAGCGACCATGTATTCGAGCTGTGTCCTGGGTGAGCAGTAACTGTGTATTCTAATCGTGTACTGGAGATGTAGTGACAATGCATTATAGCTGTATTTTATTTGTGTACTGTGGGTATAGTGACTATGTATTAAAGTTGAGTACTGTGGGAACAGTGACTATGTATTCTAACTGTGTACTGTGGGTACAGTAACATTGTATACTAGGTGTGCACTGTGGGTACAGTGACTATGTATGCTAGCTGAGTAATGTGGGTACAGTGACTATGAATTGTAGTGGGTTAATGTGGGTACAGTGATTATTATTATTATGTATTCTAGTTGTTTACTGTGGGTACAGTGAATATGTATTCTAGTTGTGTACTCTGGGTATAGTGACTATATATTCTAGCTGTGTACTGTGGGTACAATGTCTATGTATGCTAGCTGTGTACTGTGTGTACAGTGACTATATATTCTAGCTGTGTACTTTGGGTACAGTGAATATGTATTATAGCTGTGTACTTTGTGTACAGTGACTAAGTATTATAGCTGTGTAATGTGGGTACAGTGACTATGTAATTTAGCTGTGTACTCTGGATACAGTGACTATGTATTCTAGATGTGTACTGGGGATACAGTGACTTTAAACGTGTACTGTGGGTACAGTAATTATGTATTCTAGCTATGCACTGTGGGTACAGTGACTATATACTGTAGCTGTTTACTCTGGGTCCAGTGACAATGTATTCTAGCCCTGTACTGTGGTTACATTGATTATGTCTTCTAGCCGTGTACTATGGTTGCTGTGATTATTTATTCTAAATGTGTACTGTGGGTACCGTGACTATGTATTCTAGTTGTGTACTGTGGGTATAGTGACTACATATTCTAGCTGTGTACTGTGGGTACAGTGAATATGTAATCTAGCTGTGTACTATGGATACAGTGAATATGAATTTTAGCTGTGTCCTGTGTACAGTGGGTATAGTAACTATGTATTACAGCTGTGCACTCTGGATACAGTGACTATGTGTTCTAGCTGTGTACTGTGGGTAAAGTGTCTATGTACTGTAGCGGTGTACTGTGGTACAGTAACTATGCATTCTAGCTGTGTACTATGGGTTCAGCAACAATGTTCTGTAGCTGTGTACTGTGGGTACAGTAACAATGTACTTTAGCTGTGTACTCTGGATATAGTGACTATGTTTGCTAGCTGTGTACTGTGGGTATAGTTACTATGTACTGTAGCTGAGTACTCTGGGTACAGCAACTATATATTCTAGCTGTATATTGTGGGTACAGTTACTTTGTTTTCTAGCTGTACACTGTGGGTAAAGTGACTATGTATTCTAGCCGTGTACTGTGGGTACTGTGACTAGGCATTCTAGCTGTGTTCTGTGGGTACATTGACTATGAACTTTAGCTGTGTACTCAGGATACAGTGACTATGTATTCTAGATGTGTTCTGTTGGTACAGTGACTATGTACTGTAGCTGTGTATTGTGGGTACATCAACTAAGTATTCCAGCTCTGTACTGTGGGTACAGTGACTATTGAAACTAAAGTCCCGTTCTTTTTATAGCTAGGTGAACGAACATACACACTTCACTACATATGTGTGCTGGGTAAATTGTAGGAATTATGGGTAAATTGTAGGAATTATGGGTAAACTGTAGGAGTTATGGGTAAAGTGTAAGAGCACACTATTTAACATTATTGACATATAACGAAAATATGCGTATGGCAAGAGACTTTAGAGTCCTCTGTCTAACGTTTGTGGACGATATTGTGTCATTATTTTCACATATTTAATCAAATGTCCTTGTACTCTTATTCAATAGGAGAATTATGGGTAAATTGTAGGAATTATGGGTAAACTGTAGGAGGTATGGGTAAAGTGTAAGAGCGCACTATTTAACAATATTGACATATAACAAAAATATGCGTATGGCAAGAGACTTTAGAGTCCTCTGTCTAACGTTTGTGGACGATATTTTGTCATTATTTTCAAATATTTAATAAAATGTCCTTGTACTCTTATTCAATAGGAGACTTATGGGTAAATTGTAGGAATTATGGGTAAATTGTAGGAATTATGGGTAAATTGTAGGAATTATGGGTAAACTGTAGGAGTTATGGGTAAAGTGTAAGAGCGCACTATTTAACAATATTGACATATAACGAAAATATGCGTATGGCAAGAGACTTTAGAGTCTTCTGTCTAACGTTTGTGGACGATATTGTGTCATTATTTTCACATATTTAATAAAATGTCCTTGTACTCTTATTCAATAGGAGAATTATGGGTAAATTGTAGGAATTATGGGTAAACTGTAGGAGTTATGGGTAAAGTGTAAGAGCGCACTATTTAACAATATTGACATATAACAAAAATATGCGTATGGCAAGAGACTTTAGAGTCCTCTGTCTAACGTTTGTGGACGATTTTTGTCATTATTTTCAAATATTTAATAAAATGTCCTTGTACTCTTATTCAATAGGAGACTTATGGGTAAATTGTAGGAATTATGGGTAAATTGTAGGAATTATGGGTAAATTGTAGGAATTATGGGTAAACTGTAGGAGTTATGGGTAAAGTGTAAGAGCGCACTATTTAACAATATTGACATATAACGAAAATATGCGTATGGCAAGAGACTTTAGAGTCTTCTGTCTAACGTTTGTGGACGATATTGTGTCATTATTTTCACATATTTAATAAAATGTCCTTGTACTCTTATTCAATAGGAGAATTATGGGTAAATTGTAGGAATTATGGGTAAACTGTAGGAGTTATGGGTAAAGTGTAAGAGCGCACTATTTAACAATATTGACATAATTATAACGAAAATATGCGTATGGCATGAGACTTTAGAGTCCTCTGTCTAACGGTTGTGGCCGATATTGTGTCATTATTTTCACATATTTAATAAAATGTCCTTGTACTCTTATTCAATAGGAGAATTGTGGGTAAATTGTAGGAATTATGGGTAAACTGTAGGAGGTATGGGTAAAGTGTAAGAGCGCACTATTTAACAATATTGACATATACCAAAAATATGCGTATGGCAAGAGACTTTAGAGTCATCTGTCTAACGTTTGTGGACGATATTGTGTCATTATTTTCACATAATATTTAATAAAATGTCCTTGTACTCTTATTCAATAGGAGAATTATGGGTAAATTGTAGGAATTATGGGTAAACTGTAGGAGTTATGGGTAAAGTGTAAGAGCGCACTATTTAACAATATTGACATATAACGAAAATATGCGTATGGCAAGAGACTTTAGAGTCCTCTGTTTAACGTTTGTGGCCGATATTGTGTCATTATTTTCACATATTTAATAACATGTCCTTGTACTCTTATTCAATAGGAGAATTATGGGTAAATTGTAGGAATTATGGGTAAACTGTAGGAGGTATGGGTAAAGTGTAAGAGCGCACTATTTAACAATATTGACATTTAACGATAATATGCGTATGGCAAGAGACTTTAGAGTCCTCTGTCTAACGTTTGTGGACGATATTGTGTCATTATTTTCAAATATTTAATAAAATGTCCTTGTACGCTTATTCAATAGGTGACTTATGGGTAAATTGTAGGAAATTATTATTATTATATCTACTATCGTTTTCTTTCTATTGTACTTGTGCTTTTTTCATGTATTAAATTTTGCATCAACTCATATTCACGTCTTGTATTGCATTCTTGTTCCAACCGCGTGTTGGCATATTATATTTTACACATAGTCCATTTTCGTCCTGCTACATTTTATTTAACGAACGGTCCGATTTCCGTCGTCCAGCGGTTATATTGTAGCCATGCATGTCGGCTACTTATTAACTATTACACATTCGTCTTATCTTTATCGGTTTTAATTTTATCACGTCTTATGTTCACTCCATATAACCGACTATAACACGCCTCGGTCCCACATCAATGTCGTCACTGCAACATTGTTGCTGTTTATCACTGATTAGCTCAGCTGACTTGCTACATTGTACAGATTAGCGTCCTTTGATCTCGCGCTATGGCTCACAGCTGGATAAACGCTTCGGCTTACAGTTAACTCCAGTCGTTCGGACGTCCAGTTGACATTAGCTAGCCACTCGGACTGGTCACTCCGTCAGGGTCGAGGTCACGGTCACGTGGGTGGGTGGGTGGGTGGGTGGTGGGTGGGTGATATTACGTGTATTTTCTTTGTTCCTATGTCCACCATCGTTGACCACTGGTCAATGCTCGTTCCTCCTCCAGTCGCTAGGGGCGCTTACGTCACGCACGCTCGGATACCACCGCCAGGGGGCGCTCTGACGCTCTCTGATTGGCTGCGCGCACTCATTAGCGGTGGGCGATATTAGGGTGGTTTGCCTTTGATGTTTGGGTCACGTGATTGTGCGGCGCGTTGATGTCTCAGAACCTATTGTCTACTACTTACGTAGTTTAGTTGATATACTTCATATAATCATTGTTTACTTTAATCAGCGGTCACCCATTATCGCCCAAAACAACACTATTTTCTTGCTCGTAACTCACTTGTCACCACATTAAGCAGCTTGTATTTATTATAAATGGTTATAGCATCCATATAACATATTAGCACTAAAGGTAATTTACTGATTATTTAAATAAAGAAATTATCACTGCGAGACGTATCGTGTGGGATGGCGTTTGCGTGCCAAATTGGTACATCTTGTGTGCCCAAAGACAAAGTATGACCAAATAAGCTCGTTTATGGTGTGACCGAGTCGTCTTTTGGATTATTTATTCGTTCGTGTTTATCAACTATTTACATTCGCCTGGAAAGCCTAAGTGCGGATGGCACCGGAAACCGGAAGTAGGCGAGGTCGGAGCGATAAGTTGAGTGGTTTCGAACGTGAACACGGTAACCATGCACGTATAACGTGGCAACGTTCTCGCCGAGAAACAGTTCATTCGGAGGAGATTCAAGTGCTACGTAAAATAAATACTTCGCACGTTGTCCGTCAGACAATTTCGTCTTGATGAGGTAAGTCGTGTATGTCGTTATGCCAGAAATCATATTTAATGATAGGTTTTCAACCTGTTGAAAACGCGCGTTAGAGACGTCACAAGCTATGCTATAAACAATAGAGACTGCGAGGCTTTAGCATTTTTATTTAAAATATGGAGAATAAGGTTTGTAATATAATACTTTGAAATATAATATAGCACGGAACACTTTTATGATATTCATAGCCGGATAAAACGAATGTGTATGTGCATGCTTACCAGACATTGTTATTGAGCGTCTGCTGGTGCTTGTCTCGTTCTTGGCGACGTGACAGTGATTGTCCTTTTATGGCAAATGTATGGCAAGCTAATATTGTCATACAATTATGATTAATTAAAACGTTAAACGTACAAGAACAATTTAACTACATTAGCGTTATATATTCAATACAAGTGTATGTGTAAGCGTTTTATAAAGCGTGTGGAAGAGTTATGGCAAGTCTGACTTGTAATAAAAAGTTTAAATAATTGGAACAATGTGGTAAAATGCCAAATTGACAATATATGAAATACAAAATATAGTGTGTTTTTAAAACGTGTGATTGTTTTTCTTACTCCAAATCAACCCCAGAATAAAAAGAGTACTTTCAACTTTACGAAAAAAACAATTTCTGAGCAAATTATTTGTGCATATGACATGTGGAAGGATGAAGGATTATATGTATATAAGGCAGCAAAATAATGTGGTATTCCAGTGGGAGCTCTACGTGACAGAACAACTCGAGGTCATCCATATATATATATATATATATATATATATATATATATATATATATATATATATATATATGTATGTATATATGCATATATATATATATATATATATATATATATATATATATATATATATATATATATATATATATATATATGCATGTATATATATATATGTATATGTACATATGTATATATACATATATATATATATATATATATATATATATATATATATATATATATATATATATATATATATATATATATATATATATATATATATATATATATATATATATATATATATATATGCATATATATATATATATATATATCTGGATCATTGTCCATTGTTGAGCAGTACTGACTAAGCAGCTTGAGTTGCTCACGTGAAGGACGTTGCTGCTTGTGGTTAAGTGCACACTAGAAGGAGGCTAGCAGAGCTTGCAGGGGAAACAGCTTTAGTGGCTCGTATGAAGGACCATGCTGCATGTTGTTATGTGGAGCTAGCAGAACTTGCTGGGTAAACAGTTTTCTTCTTGAGCAAGAGAGACACAACTGCCCCATTACACGATAAGTGGGTGTATGAGTTCCTGAAAAGATGGTCTGAACTAAAAATTAATAATTAATTATGCAAAAGGTCCGTAGTACAACAAGAAAACCATTGGAAAATTACTACAAAGAACTGTTCATAATTCTCCAGAAATATGAAGTTTTGGAGAAACCTCACCGGATTTTCAGTGTAGATGAAACAGGGATTTCGAATGAACATATACCACCCAAAATTGTGGCGCCGCGGGGGCATACACCGTTGGCTGTGATATCCAGCAGATCAGCAGCCACCACCATACTGTAAATGTACTGTAACTGTAAATGATATTGGACAGGTACTGTCACCCTACTCTTGCGTGCCAAATAAGCGTCCCATACACGCGTATTTATTTGATGAAAAATGCCACCCTATACGCACCTTATTTGGCACTACACTATTATTAAATTTAAACGTTTATGCCAGCTTATATTCTCCGATAATCGTGGCAAATTATGCAGGGCATAATTTTTAGGAGAGCAATCGCTCTCACTCCCTACAGCTAGCGCTAATCTATCATTCACGGAGCTCGCGCTAAAATCACCTGCTCCCAACTAGAGTTGCAAGAGTATTCAACTTGTCATTAGAAGAGGGAGTTGTTCCGTTTGAATGGAAAGAAGCAAACATCATACCATTATTTAAAAAGGGTTCGAGAAATAAGTCAGATAATTACAGACCAGTGAGTTTAACGTCAGTGATTTGTAAATTATTAGAAAGGTTAATTAAAGACCATATGGTGGACTTCCTCGTTAAGCATAAATTATTAAATTCATCTCAACATGGATTCCTTAAATCGAAGTCGTGCTTAACAAATATGTTATGTTTTGGGAAGAAATCACTAAGTGGATAGACGTGAGATCGCCAGTAGATATTATGTACTTAGATTTTCAGAAAGCTTTAGACAAAGTGCCACATCAAAGATTAATATTTAAATTAAAAGCCCATGGTATCGGGGATATCATAACTGACTTGATAGCACAATGGCTGACTGACAGAAGACAACGAGTTGTAGTAGATGGAGAAGTTTCAAATTGGAAATCGGTTTAGAGTGGGGTAGCTCAAGGATCAGTATTATGACCTATATTATTCTTAATATATATATCAATGACTTTGACGACAGTATAACAAGTAACGTACTGAAATTTGAGGATGACACAAAATTGTTTAGAAAGGTTAATACTGATGGTGATAAACAACATTTACAAAACGATCTAGACAGATTAGTGAAATGGTCTGAGAAATGGCAGATGCTGTTCAATTTTGGGAAATGTAAATGCCTACATACAGGACATGGGAACTTGAATGTAAACTATAAAATGGGAAATACCGTTATGGGTACTACTGTAAAAGAAAAGGACTTAGGAGTTACAATAAGCGCTGATATGAAAGTTTCAGAGCAGTGTGATATTGCAGCTTCAAAGGGTAATCAAATTCTTGGATTGATTAGAAGAAACATAACATACAAGGGAAAAAGTTAATTATACCTTTGTATTAAGCAATAGTTAGACCTCATTATGAATACTGTATACAAGCATGGAGACCATATCGTAAGAAGGATATAGATACGCTTGAACGCATACAAAGGAGAGCAACTAAAATGATTCCAGAACTGAGAGACCTTAGTTATGAAGAACGCCTGAAAGAATGTGGTTTAACCACTGTAGAGACATGGAGGTTAAGAGGAGATCAGATTGAAGTTTTTAAGATATTGAATGCGTATGAAAATATTGATAGAAATATGTTTTTCTCACTCAAGAATGACAGCAGAACTAGAGGACATGAGGTAAAATTAGTAAAGAATCAATGTAGATTAGACATCAGGAAGCACTCGTTCTCACAGAGGACAATAAATGAATGGAACGAATTGTCTACAGATTGTGGTTATAAGTAGATGAACATAGTTGGACTCTCGATAAGCCAATGGCTTCCTTGTCCACTTGCCATCTGGGCCTTTGGCTTGGATGGCAAATCTTGTTAAATCTTGTTAAATGTGGCTCCCTCTGACGGCTTTCATCCTTTCGAACGACAGTCGTGAATTTAACGGGAACCCGTGCTTCTGAGAATGTTAGATTAGACCGTTAGGAGTCCATGATTAGATGAATCCGTCAGAATACTTAGTTATCGGGAGCACAACATGGTATATTATTAGTTTAAACGCCTTCATCATCGCGTAAACCGACCGTAAATGGCCGCCGTGCGCATCGCCTCAAACCGGTCGTAACCGGCTATCGGTGGTTTCCCCTGAAACGGGCTCTCGTATTCAATTCAATAAAACTTTAATGTCCATTTAAAAATGGAAAATTCCCCGGTTTTTCATAGATATAAAATGCGGTTACTATATCTGCGGTGACACGAATACGCACAAAGTTTATACATATTCGGCAGAAAAAAAAACAATACAGTCGATCCGCGTAGTTTTCTAGGGACGCCTTGGCTTCGCGTCGAGTAAAAAAAAAATGCTTCGGCGCTAAAAAGGCAAATATACTAGTGATTTTTTTGCACTGTACTATTATTTGTTTTGAACAACTATACTATTATTCGGCACTATACTATTATTACATTTGACCGATTTGCCACCCTATACTTTATTTGGCCTATACGTTTATTATTATTAAAGTACATAATATTCAAAGGGAAGAAAATATGCGACGACCTACTGGCAGGTGCACTTCCTGGCACACAAGCAGCGATGTCCCAGACGTGTTGGTCGAACATAAAAGTATTTCAAATGTACTTGATCGAACATTTCCTAAAATATGTCCCGAACAACAAATATGAGCATCTCCTCCTCCTCTAGGATGGACACAGCTTCCACATGAATTACTTGACGTAGGGGTTTTTGGGCCTTTTAATGTGTCGTACTATAATGAGTGCCGCAACTACTTGCGAAAACAACCAGGCTAAATAATAACCCGATATGATGTATGCTTCCTCACAGCCAATGCATCCAGTCATACAATGACTCCGGGAAATATCATCGGCAGTTTTAAAAGCACCGGCATTTACCCATTCAATACAAGTGTTTTCACTGATGAGCAGCTGTCACCAAGCACGTCTAGGTGACCAGCGTGAACCACACACAAATATGACCTCAGCACTGCGTGGCACTGGTGAACAGCGTGAACCGATCACATATGTTAACTCAACAGTGTATGGGACTGGTGAAAGGTGTTAACCAGTCATAACTGCAAACAGCAGCACATAACCCCAGCAAAATCACCCCCCACATACACACATTGCCTGTGTATTTCCGAAGAGACATTAACATCCGTTGGTCCCTTCTACGTGGTGCATGTGCAGATATATGTGGATAGGCCACGGGAAGTAAAATATTCCTCACAGGGAAATGTAAAAACATATAGTGAACTCACAGAGCTGGTGCTCTATTTCTAAGCTAGGCCCTGTCTTTGCGTCAAATTCCTGCCAAAATCCTGATAGCAATTTCGACTTTGTAATCCCTCGACCACCCTTATCCGACAGCGTGCCCACTGTCACTACGAAATTAATTATCTTAATGTTTCCGGTGATGTTTTTGGGTAGAGAGGCTAAAAAATACACATAATCACTAGTGTAGGGGTTAGGGGTATAAATAGTGATGCCCTGTCTTGTCGCGAGTTAGCAATATTGCTGTGCTATGTCGTGTCAACTCTAATGTACGACATGGGAAAGGGGGAATAAAACGGGGGTTTCTGTTTTTTGCTAAACTGGTGGGTAAGAACAAAGAATAATTAACTATGTTCTGAGAGGAGGTAAATGTAGAAGGACACTACTGTATTGCTGAGGGATATGGCATCATCATAGGGGTTAGAAGGTGGATAAAGGGTGAGCTAAATTGTTGGTTGGGGGTTAAACTGTCTGTTGTGGTGATTATGGTTACATTATAGATAGAAGGGGCGCTAGCTCGTTGTTTGGCGGTTTACGATTTATCGTAACCATGTCCTTTTATTTATTTTCATTCCAGTTTATCTGTCTTCGTCCTTTATGCATTAGCATGGCATTTATTAGCTTTTATACAATCGTGGTTGAATTTTAAGAAAAACACGCCACATTTTTGTTTTATTCGGTATAGTTTACTTTTCGTTACTTCACTTTACTTTCCACCACTTGATTTTGCTTTGATTCGATTCAATTCGATTCAATTCATTTTAATTTAATTTATCCGTTATTTCTGTAGGGGTTGCGGAGAGATGCAACCTTCTTTCAGTAGCAAGGAAGGAGGTGATCTTGAGTTTTCCTAGTCCCTGTAACACAATCGACCCACCTCTTTTTCGCCCGCCGTCTTGCTTTGTATTCACAGGTATACACGTTGTATGTCTTGAAGCTGGTTGATTTGGGTGCATCTTGATTAAGTGTCCTAACTGTTATCTTCTTTGTCGATCGTGTCCCCACTATATTTCTTGTATGATCGTTCCTGACATCGTCACCTTCTGGTCTTATTTCGATCTATTCCTGCTTTTATTTGATGCATTTACCAATCTGACGACTGTGGATAGAGTTAGTGGAAAGTAGCCAAATTGGTAGCAGGTCAAGTGAGCACCATTGGTTGGTCTCGACTGGATGATCATCTGCAGTTTTTTTTGTCAGTTCAATAGATCCCATTTAGTGTGTGAGTTACCGACGGAGCAGGATGCAATAGTGTGCGATATACTGACGGAGCAGGATGCAGTAGGTTGTGAGATACTGACGGAGCAGGATGCAGTAGTGTGTGAGATACCGACGGAGCAGGTTGCAGTAGTGTGTGATATACAGACGGAGTAGGATGCAGTAGTGTGTGATACACTGACGGAGCAGGATGCAGTAGTGTGTGAGACACTGACGGAGCAGGATGCAGTAGTGTGTGTGATACTGACGGAGCAGGATGCAGTAGTGTGTGAGATACCGACGGAGCAGGATGCAGTAGTGTGTGAGATACTGACGGAGCAGGATGCAGTAGTGTGTAAGATACCGACGGAGCAGGATGCAGTAATGTGTGATACACTGACGGAGCAGGATGCAGTATTGTGTTAGATAATGACGGAGCAGGATGCAGTAGTGTGTGAGATACTGACGAGCAGGATGCAGTAGTGTGTGATACACTGGCGGAGCAGGATGCCGTAGTGTGTGAGATACTGACGAGCAGGATGCAGTAGTGTGTGATACACTGGCGGAGCAGGATGCCGTAGTGTGTGAGATACTGACGGAGCAGGATGCAGTAGTGTGTGAGATACCGACGGAGCAGGATGCAGTAGTGTGTGATATACTGACGGAGCAGGATGCAGTAGTGTGTGATTAACTGACGGAGCAGAATGCAGTAGTGTGTGATAAACTGACGGAGCAGGATGCATTAGTGTGTGAGATACCGACGGAGTAGGATGCAGTAGAGTGTGATACACTGACGGAGCAGGATGCAGTAGTGTGTGAGATACCGACGGAGCAGGATGCAGTAGTGTGTGATATACTGACGGAGCAGGATGCAGTAGTGTGTGATACACTGACGCAGCAGGATGCAGTAGATTGTTAGATACTGACGGAGCAGGATGCAGTAGTGTGAGAGATACTGACGGAGCAGGATGCAGTAGTGTGTGATACACTGGCGGAGCAGGATGCCGTAATGTGTGAGATACTGACGGAGCAGGATGCAGTATTGTGTGAGATACCGGCGGAATAGGATGCAGTAGTGTGTGATATACTGACGGAGCAGGATGCAGTAGTCTGTGATACACTGACTTAGCAGGATGCAGTAGTGTGTGATACACTGACGGAGCAGGATGCAGTAGTGTGTGATAAACTGACGGAGCAGGATGCATTAGTGTGTGAGATACCGACGGAGTAGGATGCAGTAGAGTGTGATACACTGACGGAGCAGGATGCAGTAGTGTGTGAGACACCGACGGAGCAGGATGCAGTAGTGTGTGATATACTGACGGAGCAGGATGCAGTAGTGTGTGATACACTGACGCAGCAGGATGCAGTAGATTGTTAGATACCGACGGAGCAGGATGCAGTAGTGTGTGAGATACTGACGGAGCAGGATGCAGTAATGTGTGATACACTGGCGGAGCAGGATGCCGTAATGTGTGAGATACTGACGGAGCAGGATGCAGTAGTGTGTGATATACTGACGGAGCAGGATGCAGTAGTGTGTGATACACTGACTTAGCAGGATGCAGTAGTGTGTGATACACTGAAGGAGCAGGATGCAGTAGTGTGTGAGACACCGACGGAGCAGGATGCAGTAGTGTGTGAGATACTGACGGAGCAGGATGCAGTAGTGTGTGAGAAACTGACGGAGCAGGATGCAGTAGTGTGTGTGATACTGACGGAGCAGGATGCAGTAGTGTGTGATACACTGACGGAGCAGGATGCAGTAGTGTGTGATACACTGACTTAGCAGGATGCAGTTGTGTGTGATACACTGAAGGAGCAAGATGCAGTGGTGTGTGAGATACTGACGGAGCAGGATGCAGTAGTGTGTGAGACACCGACGGAGCGCGCACACACACACATACGCATACACGCTTATATACTCGCCTATGACACAGGCTGACAGAATAATGAAATCATCGAAAAACTCAACTTATGTAGATTACACGCCCATGTTTTATGCGGATATCATAAGACATGTAGCCGCACTCCTAAACCCAGCAAGTACGCGCCAGATGGCAACAAGTGGTGTGCCATTAAGACATGTAGCCACACTCCTTAACGCAGCAAGTACGCGCCAGATGGCAACACGTGGTGTGCCATTAAGACATGTAGCCGCACTCCTTAACCCAGCAAGTACGCGCCAGATGGCAACAAGTGGTGTGCCATTTAGCTATGAAAGCATGATCATATTATATATAAGCATGATCAAATTACTGTAACTTCCTCTAAATTGTGTGCTTCTATCAAAAAGAGCACGATTGTTCAGCTATGTGACGCAGTTTTATCAGATGCACTCCTTTTCTATGTTTACGTTTACAGGAAAAGTAGCTCGCTTAGATTGTTTTCGTTTCGCAAATGCGTGAAATATCTGTCGAAAACTAACACAATATTCCATATTCGCAGCGAGCAACTCAGAAACCATTGGTGATGTAATATGACTGCATTGCCAGAACGATGTTGTTGTCGTCGTTACTGTCGTCGGCGCCGTTGTTGTCGTCGGCTCCATTGTTGTCGTCATTGTTGTTGAAAAGAATACATACATGTCTGATGATAAACGCATGCCAATACGTTTTCAGTTCAACGATGTTACCGCGAGTATTGCTGTTGGTGCTGCTTCCAATCAGCCAGGTGTGGAGTTCTAGAGGACCACCTGATATCGCTTTCGGGAAACCTACGAGCCAATCGTCTACTGCATCTGGTCACGTGTCATCGGGCCCAGTTAGTGGCCACAACGCTAGCTCCTGCTCACAAACCCGTAAAGAGGGTGGAAGCTGGTGGAAGGTCGATCTGGGCGATTATTTCAGTATTACGGATGTCGCTTTAACGAGCAAACGTGGCACGTCAAGTAAGTTGAAAGGAGCTCTTGACATCAGTTGTAAAATATGCTCAGTTTTAGTAATTGGACAATGGTTACACCACTTTGTGTTATGCAGACCTACACGCGCACACGATATGCCCTATACAAATACCCCTATTGTTTATTAAACAAATCTTGTGATATTATATTTCCAGCACTGTCTTTTAGAGGTCCAACCTTGTCTCGTACGTTTTGTTTACTACTGACATATGCATAAAAAACTCTTTCTGTATTTTGTTTATGTTACATGCTAATTTTTACTCGTAACTTCTTTTAGATTGTCTAATTTCAGTCCTAGCTGCATTAAGTGTTTCTTTGTAATTTGTGTAGTCTTCATCCTTTCTAGTACGCCTACAAACCCTCCATATAGTTTGCTAGTACGCTATTTTTCTGATACCTTCCTTTGACAAATGTTTCTTTTTTGTAGACCGTTTTCATTGTTTTTTTTCAAGGGAACACATTGTTCAATGATACTCTCAATTTAAAACTTTAGAATGTTCCAACATTCAATTGCAATATTTTCTCGGTATTCAGTATTTTCTCATATCTTTATGTTTACCTCTGTGGAAGTTTCTCCTGTGTGTTTTTTACTTTCTGATTTTACTTTGATGTCAAAATGTGTTGACCAACGGTTCATGTTTTTTTTAACATTATCCACTAATTAATTGTGTTAGCACAAAACGATATATAGTACATTCTCTCATCTGGTTTGTCCCAGCACATGTTGAGTAAGAAAGCTATCCTGAATTAAAAATACAAAATTTAGCTTTAGCGCGAAGATCGTTCTTATTACATCCATGCTTACTACTAATAATACTACTAATAATATTACATTTCTAATTTAACGCCCCATCCAAATAATTGCCATGGGACACTTTACAATGATTACTAAACGTTTTAAGTCACTTAAGGCCACTTATAAAAGTTAAAAAAAATTATTAAAAAAGAAATAAACAAATAATGTAAACTATTTAAAATAATTATAAAAGCACAACTGTTTTTTTAATGACTAATGCACGGATTAATAGATGTATAAATAAATATAATCGATTAAAAATTAACTAATGTAAAATCAGTAGATAGATAAATAATTAAATTAGAACAGAATCAAGACGATAAAAAACAGTAGCTAAATGTTAAATAATCTAAAAGAAATAGTTATTGAAAAGTGCGTCTTCAGTGCCAACTTGAACAGTGTAACACAGCTTAGTTGGTAACTTCTTCCCAATGTGTATCAATCATTTTCAAGGACGAAAATCAGATTTTCATTTCAACTGTTTTGTTTAAAAAAATAAAGATCATACATTTAATATACTCAAAACATTTTCATCTAATCAAAACCTGTCTTTTCTTAACGGGCCAATGGCGATAATGCAGTTATGGCAAAACATAGCCAATTATTATATTTAACAAACAAGTTGACAAATATTTCGGTTAGTAAAATTACGTACTCGTTCACGTGCTCATTGGACCGGTTGTTTTGTAGTCGACAACCTGTTTGATGTTGTACTCTCTGTTGACACAGGCGACGGTCTACACGATTTCACCATTGAAGTACTGGGTAAAGGTGCTAAGACGGGAAAGATATGTACGACTGTGCCAAAGGCTCTCCAACCCGGCGAGACCAGAAACTTCAGGTGTCGATGGACAATTGGCGGAACTGCGGTCTTGATCCGAAACAAGGGACTTAAAAGGCGTTCTCTCGTGCTGTGTGAAGTGCGAGTGATCGGAAGGCGCGGTAATAAACCACTTGTCTGAATTACAAAAACGTCAAACGCTTGGTCAGTTACATATGTTTCACTGGCAGTAATGACTACAACAATTATGCTACTAAGTAGTGAGTTGAATGGGTGGGTGGGTGGGTGGGTGGGTGGGTGGGTGGGTGGGTGGGTGGGTAAACATGTGTTTGAGTGTACACACACACACACACACTCACACACACTCTCTCTCAGTCACACACACACACACGCACACACACACACACACACACACACACACACACACACACACACACACACACACACACACACACACACACACACACACACACACACACACGCACACACACACACACGCACACCACACACACACACACACACACGCCCGCCCGCGCGCGCAATTTAATTATATTAAGTTGCGTTGCTGATATATCGTTGCGAGTAAAGCCACTTCTGCTGATGTAATAACAATTGTGAATATCACGCCAGTACAGAAATCTTAAAAGCAATAAAGTGAAAAAAATCTCGATATCTAATCACTGTATCTAACGCACGCACACAAAACCAAAGTTTCAATTCACGAGGTTCCATAGCTATACGGTCGTAGAACGTTAACACTGAACAGGCCGATATTAAATGTTCCCTTCTGATTGTGTAGGATGGCATCATCATAAAGGCGGTGGTGGCAATCGTGGCGGCTTCGGTGACAGCGGAGCTCGCCCCGGGGTAGAGATACAAGGCCCGTTACCGAGCGAAGGTTTCAATGCTAACGGCGGAAGCGCGCTACCGAACCTCGGCTTCACTGGTACCGGCGGAAGCGCGTTTCCGAGCGATGCACTGCCTGCTAATGACGGTGAAGGCCCGTTACCGAGCGAAGGTTTCACTGCCAACGGCGGAGGCGCGCTACCGAACCGCGGCTTCACTGGTACCGGCGGAAGCGCGTTACCGAGCGATGCACAGCCTGCTAATGACGGTGAAGGCCCGTTACCGAACGAAAGTTTCACTGCCAACGGCGGAGGCGCGCTACCGAACCGCGGCTTCACTGGTACCGGCGGAGGCGCATTACCGAGCGATGCACAGCCTGCTAATGGCGGTGAAGGCCCGTTTCCGAGCGACGGCTTCACTGCTAATTACGTAGGCGCGTTACCGCGCGATGACAAGCCTGCTAGTGGCGGTCAAGGCCTCACTGCTAACGGCGGTGAAGGTGGCGGAGAGAGGGGAGGAAGTAAGTGACTGCATCAACTAATAACGTGTGTGCGTGCGTCTGTGTGTGCCTGCGTGCGTTCGCGAGTGTGTATGCATTCTGTATCTGCAAATGTCATGCATAAAATGATGAATCCTAAGGAATCGTAGTTTTTGTATTGTGAAAAAAATAACACGTATGCACGCACGAAATTTAATTTTAGTTTGTTAAACAATGTCACCACTGATTTAAATATGCAAAATGTGAAAGAGTGTGTAAACAATACTGGGAATTTGTGTAATGACATTGACATAAACATAACATTTTGCATGGTGCATGATGCTATCCACAAACTGAAGTCTAATAACGCATGTGGTAATGATGGGCTATCTGCTGAACACTTTATACGTGCAGACAGGCGCATAACTGTACTACTGTCATTTTTTACACTGGTGTTATCTCACATGGACATCCCCGATAACTTTATGAAAACTGTAATGATTCCCTTATTCAAAAACAAGTCTGGTGACACAAGTGATGTTAATAACTACATACCTATAGCGCTTGCCACAGTTGTTTCTAAGATCTTTGAGATCATATTGCTTGCACTTATGGAATCTTATCTGGATACAACTGACACCCAGTTTGGATTCAAGAAGGCCATTCTGGTGATCATTGCATATATGCGTTAACAAGTGTTATTTAGTATTATATAAGCTACAACAGTCCTGTGTATACATTCTTTCATCTAAAGCATTAGATAGAGTTAACCATAGGACACTCTTTAGAAAATTGCTTAATCGGAGTGTGCCTGCCCTACTCATACGAATGCTGTTATTCTGGTACAGAATCCAAATGTTTTGTATTAATTGGGGTTCCACGACGTCTGATTTATTTAATGTATCAAACGGTGTTCGACAAGGTGGGATTTTATCTCCCTACTTATTTAATGTATACGTTGATGATTTAAGCAATATGTTAAATAGTACAGGTATAGGTTGTCACATACAGAAATGCTGTACTAACATATGTTTTATGCAGATGACGTATGTGTTATTGCGCCTAGTCCCATTGGTCTTCAGGCTTTGCTGAATATTTCTGCAAAGTTTGGTTTTTGAAAATTATATCAAATATAATCCTATAACGTTCATATGTATGGTTATCAAACTACGCGGCTTTCATCTGAAATGTTCAGATATTCATATGAACAATAACAAACTTGTATTTGTTGAAAAGACAAAATATTTAGGGGTAGTGATCTGCAATGACTTGAAAGACTGAATATATGAAGATATGTATAACAGCATTATCCGAAAATTTCACAACTGTTCTATCGGTGTTAAGTTACATCTGTTTCATGCGTATTGTTGTACAAGTTATTGTTCCCAACGCTAGGTAATTTTTAACAAGGGCACCTATTTAAAACTTAATGTTGCCTACAACAATATGCATAGACTGATCTCAGGATACCACCGATGTGACAGTGCGTGCAACATGTTTTTCAGTAATACTATTTACACATTTGAAGTACTATTGCCCAAAAATGTGCATGGTTTTAGAAAACATATTCTTAACTTCTGATAAAATGCATGTACACTTGTACAGATAGTGGTAATGGGCCCATGTGGACTAGCTGGGCTGAATCACTGTATATTGTAAGTTGGTGACTTTATATCCGGTTTTACATATTTATTTTATTATTTCTATAACTTATTTATTTATACACTTTTTATAACTTATAAACTTGTTTATATTTATATTTCAAAGTTATTTACTTTTAAAAACTATGTATTTTTATACCTATTTTTATGTTCCAAATGTGTACGGGTGTTTTACCTGAAATAAATGTATTCGTATTCATTAATGATATTAAGTTGCATTGCTGATATGTCGTTGCGAGTAAAACCACTTCTGCTGCAGTAATAGCTATTGTGAATTGGAATATCACGCCGAGACAATCAATATAATTAATAACGCACAAAAAACCACCAAAGTTTCAATTTACGAGGTTCTATAGCTGTACGGTCGAAGAACGTTTACCATTTAACAGGCCGAAATTAAATGTCCCCTCGGATTGTGTAGGTTGGCATCACCATAAGGGCGGTGGTGGCAATCGTGGCGGCTTCGATGGCAGCGGAGGTCGCCCCGAGGTAGAGAGACAAGACCCGTTACCGAGCGAAGGTTTCACTGCCAACGGCGGAGGTGCGCTACCGAACCACGGCTTCACTGGTACCGGCGGAGGCGCGTTACCGCGCGTTGACAAGCCTGCTAGTGGCGGTCAAAGCATCACAGCTAACGGCGGTGAAGGTGGCGGAGAGAGGGGAGGAAGTAAGTGAATGCATCAACTAATAACGTGTGTGCGTGCGTGCGAGTGTGCCTGCGTGCGTGCGCGAGTGTGTATGCATTTTGCAAATTTCACGATGTCATTAGTACAACCGGCGTTGTCACATTTTAGAGCCTAGGAAAAAAGGATCCAGATGCTTTTCTTCCTGCTTCGGAGTCAAACTTGGCAATTACCAGTCATGTCACGGATGTAACGTATACCTGACGTGTGTCTGGAACACCGCGATAGATGATCGGCCTTGTTCACCAGGACTGGCGTGGGACGACACGATAAAGATGTGCATTCGCAAAAGTACAACATGCGGTGGTGGCTGATGTGAGTTGGCTGGCTCTCTCATTCTCTGTGTCTCGATGTATATTTGTCTCTCATACTCTCCCTGTCACTCTCTCCCTTTCACCCTTCCCCTCGCTCCGTCTCTCCCACTCTCTCCTCCCTCCACCGCTCCCTCTCAACCCCGTTGCCTCTCTCCCTCCCTCCTTCCCTCCCTCCCTTCCCTCTCTTCCAATTTCTCTCTCTCTCCCTCACTCCATCCATACCTTTCTCCCTATCTGCTTCGTTGCCTCTCTCCCTTCCTATCTCTCTCCCTCTCCCCACACTCTCTCTCCCTCCCCATCTCTCTCTTTCATTATCTCTAAATGTAATAGCTTGCAGTTGTCATCCCAGAAATCCCTTCAGTTTGTGTGCGGTCCAACCCCCTCACCTTCAAATCCACGAGAACGGATCTGATGCACTTTATGAGGCATCCATGCTGTCATGCAATAGTTGTGTGGTTATATTATGTAATACCAAACTATTAGTGACGATTGTCAAATCCCACAATATGGTGTCGTTAATTAAATGTGTTGTCTCAGCATGGAGGCATGACGCCTCCAACTATGGGGCAAGAATAACCCACTTGACATTTCGCCACATACGAGTAATGGTTTTTTCCATTGCATAAATACGAATAGGCCTACTGAAAGGAAACTAACTATTGCAAAGTGTAAGAAAAATATTCTGTTTTCTGCATTTTATCCAGGCAACAAATATTCACTGTCGGACTCGCTGTTAGAGCAGATAAAACATACATTGTACAACTAACACTGTGCCAACGCCTCCTGATTTCAACAGTTCACAAAGGGTTTGTCGTATGTGACGTATGACCATGTTTTCTCTGCGCTACTGATGCAGACGGGTCTTCTATTTGCCCTCTTCTTTGTATCGTTGGTTCCATTCTGTGTTCCTCCTCGTAGCCGCCAGTGACTTGCAAATATACAATTTTCACTTCAACCAAGCAAAACATTTTAAAATGCAGATATTGTTCTGTCTACTTTATTCGCATGTGCCTTTGAGCATAATAGCAGGGCATTCATCCGCCAAGACAGATAGCAAGCGCGTATAATGCTATAAATGCGAGGGGCATCTTGCCCCACGGGAGCCCCTTGCCCCACGGGAGCCCCTTGCCCCACCACAGCTTCGATAATCCCACCAATAGTTTCCACCATTGTGAAACACGAGTGTGCGTTTGTGCTTTCGTGTGGGGGGAGATAGGTCGTCCATTAAAAATGCTCCGTTCCTTGGATTGATCTGCATCACGTAAATATACAGTTTCATATGTGTGATATTATAATAATGTATCAGCATCCGTGTCGTTGTGTGAATTTCACAAAGATATCAGACAGCTGACTCCCATTCAGAACGAACATGCCATTATTATGTATATATATATATATATATATATATATATATGTTTGTGTGTAACTGTGCGTTGTTTTGGATTATGTCGTGTCGTGTCGTGTCGTATCGAATTGTCTAAAACGCATAAAATGTGCTGTTGTAGATTGACACTGATCTACGTTGCGATGCTGACGAACTACGCTGACGCTACGAGAATGTCAGCTGAGATTACTGTTTTATATCGTCACTCGGGTGGCACCGATTAAAGATCGTTTCACTTTGGTTGAAAGAAATGGTTGCCTTGGCTGAATATATATACGTAAACCCGCAATTAAAAAAGACTAAACTGTTGTTACACTGTGTTGACTGTAACACATGCCACTAAATCATAATTTAGCCGCACGTGCTACAGTTGATTATATTTAAAAATGGTTGTTTAACAAGAAGAAATGTAGAATTAGCGATACATACACGCAAAATTCCCGTATGAAAGACCTGCTCTGCCCATATGAGTTTCTTAGAATCGTTTGATTTCATATAATATTAAATTTAAACTAAGAAAAAACTTTCCTACGGGCATAGCGGCCAAACACGCCCAACCTCGTATTTCTGCGTAGCAGCAAGCCAGCCAGCCTGCCGTCCGTTGTTTTAATTTCTGTCATTCAGTTATTTATAATCCGGGTTCAAATATCGTACATAACGAGGTACGACAATAAGCTAGGCAACCACGCAACCACGCGCCTTCGCCATTTTGGCTTTGTGATGTGTGTGTCCCGCCGTTGTTGATCGTGGCATCGTCAATAGTATCAAGGTACACACGAATTCATTGTTCGAGGAATGTGGAGCCCGAAGCAACCTAGCGAACATTCGCGCAACCTAGCGTATAGCGACGTCACTATGGAGCGCCTAGTCACGTCCAGTGTTGTTACTGGTGGCGCCTTTAGCGGAGAGTTTATAAACTACTTTTCTTATAAACATCGCTACTACACCAAGTAACTTAACCAATTTGCCTACACCACCTGTTGGATGGTGACCGCACTACTGACCGCCACCGAGCAACCAGTTTTGGCGGTAGCAGCGCCCCTAACGGTCAGTGAATCAACTACTTTTCGTAAAATAGCTCCATTAACGCCTAGTAACCGAAGTAATTTGCGTGTTAAAAACGTAATTTATCGCCAGTATCCGGCTGCGCATACGCAACTATCCGCTTCATGTTGTAGTGCATTGCGTGTGAACTAATTGGCAGCGCCTTTATTGAAAAAAAATACATTGCACGACGAAACTCCCCGTTGCACTTTGTTGTGCCATCACGCAAAATTGCTACCCTATTATATAATTGCAACAAGGTTGTTTATGAACTAGATGAAGAGACCTACAGGGTCACAACGGGGGTCCCGAAAAAACCCACAAATTAGTAAACATTCTCAAAATAGTGCAAGAAAAAAATATTAAAACTAAAATCGAGTGCAATCAAATTGTTAGAAAGCCTTTTACTTAAAAAAAAATAGATGTTTCCAATACATATTATGTATTATTCTGAAATAAATGCCTCTACCGAGTAGAGACGAACTAAAACGGAATCTTCTAGAATGTCATTGCATTGGCCGATGTTTTCTGTTTTACTGATGGGTATATACATTTTGAGCAATTTCCCACCGCCAGGCAACCGATATGCTATATTTACCATTGCAACAATGTTGCAATATAGACGCAGCAGGTGTTCGTCTTTGGTCGGTTGGTTTATTCGGCTTATTGGGACTTTTTCACCTGACAACAATATGTGACATACAACCACCTTCAATTTTATCGCTGACATTTCTGTTTATAGATTTATTTCCATCAGTATCACGCATGACATTCCTGGCTCCATAAAAACAACACGACCCTGTACTTGCAAAACATCCATCGTCGTTAATAAGCGACTGAGGAAAAAAATGCCAAACTATGAACAAAAAATAAGAAGGCTTTACAGAACAATTTTAAGTAATGAAATAATCATGTAAATATGTATATAATACAACGAAAAAACGTCTTTCCAAAATGACCGCTCCCAATCCCTGTTTTCCCAACATAGCCGTCCCCATGCATCGCTTTCCAACATAGCCACCCAAAACCTCGATTTCCTATATTATAGCACTTTCCACTATGTCACGTTTGCATTATATGACATGGTCGTATACATGTACATTGTAATTTTTACCATTAACATTTACATACCTATTCAGCCTTTTATTGAACGCATACGTTATTCTGCCTACTGCACTAAACACTAATTTGTCACGTCCCTACCGACTTGTTCCGAAGGATAAACGCCCCTAGAAAACATGAAGCTAATTATTTAGTTGTCACGCCCCCTAACGACTTGTGTGCGCGCGTGCGTGCGTGCGTGCGTGCGTGCGTGCGTGTGTGTGTGTGTGTGTTGCAATGCCCGTAGATACTCTACATGTGTACTACTGTTGACCTGTATTTCCCCAACAAGCCTCCGTAGCGAGTAAAAACGCAATACATTGACCTATATTTATCTCATGAAGCGCACATAGCGACCAAATATGTTAGTTATAATGCCCCTAGCGCCTTTTTCCCCCAAAAACATTCACATTATTTATTTATTTCTGTATTTATTTAATTAATTTTATTAGTAACATTGCAGTATGCAGTACGTTAAAAGTGAAAACACAAAAGATAATGACAGCCAATGGTTCCTTCAACCGAAAGTGGCTGCAGAGACGGTTGAGGTTTTATAGAGGAGAAGCCGACGACAGAGCTGATATATATGTTGCCACTACAGAGAAGGAACTCAAACTTCGCTGACCCATCATCTCTGCCAGCACCCAAGAAAACGAAAGTGGCTCGGCCATCGGCAACGTGTGGCGACAGTGGCACCGCTTCACAAGAAAGAACACTTTGAGCCATCAAGTGAGGAAAAAACACGCCAAGCGAAGGAATAGCATTGATGGTTAGTAATAAAAAAATAACGAAATAGTACTATAAATATGTATAAGTATATCGAAACAACTGTTGTGTCAGCTCCCACAATTTCACGATTTGCTTTCCAAAATTGCCGAACCCATGTCTTTATTTGCAAAATGGCCACCCTTTCTCGAATGCCAACTATGCCATGTTTGTGCTATGTGACACGGTAGTATCAATGTACATCATAACATTCACGACTAACATTTACAAACATATACCTATTCTGCATTTGATTTAATATGTATGCTAACCTGCCTACTGCATTGAAAATTATTCGTAAGTTGTAACACCCTCTACTGACTATATAATTATGTATTAACCTGAACCTATTCCTTCCAACAACTACCCTTTAGCGAGTATAAACGTAATAATGTGACATATATATATCTCCTAAGAAATACCTCCTACAAACATGTATGCATTAACGAGATCTATATATATCCCTTCAGAGTGGACACCCGGCTGGAAACTAACCGAAAAACAAGCCATAGCATACTGCCATCATTTGCCTTATGGTAGAGTAAAACAAGAAGTTCTAATGCGATCAGAGAACTGGTGGTACAGTACAAGGGGATATTCTATGGTCTTTCGTGTAAATGGGTTTCTACAACTTCTCTGTGGTGGCTAAAATAACATAATTTATACGAAACAAGTGGTGTCGATTATTTTATTGATTTCCAAGAAACAACAGGACTCGTAAACATTGCAGGCTACACATTTTCTTTAAATTTTTGATATTTTCTTGAACTTTGTAGAAACCTTTAAAAAACTTATCAAACCATAATCGTTTTAAAACATAAAGTTTCCAAAGCATAAACTCTATAAAGCATTAACTTTTCAAAACAGTATTTTCAAAGCATAAACTTCTCAAAACAAAAATGTTCAAAACATAAAATGTTAAAAACAAAAAAATTGTAAACACTTTTCAATATAAACAATTTCAAAACATACTTTTCAAAACATAACATTTTTAAAAACAAACTATTCAAAGCATATTTTTAAAACAACTTTTTCAAAACAAAAAACGTAACAGCGAATTAGCTTCAGGCTTATGAAATAAAATTAGAAAGCGAAGCAGATTACGATGAAGCTGTTTGGTATAAAATAGTTTCAGGAAATTCAAAATAAACTATTGGATTAGTTTACCCAAGTCCAAACATAAACGAAAATGATAACTCAAAAATACGAAATGCTATAAATGAAGTTAGTAAAGAGGGATGTATCATAATGGGAGATTTTAACCATGGACATATACAATGGAAATCTCTAGAGAGTACGGGGGTGAGGACCAATAATTTATATTTTTAATTCAGGAGAGATTCCTTACTCAGCGTTTGCTGGAACCAACCAGGGGAGAAAATGTATTAGATATAGTGTTATCATCACAAAAAGAATTAGTGGACAATGTAAAAATACATGAACCATTGGGTAACAGTGACCACAAGCAAATACATTTTGACATCAATGTAAAATCAGAAAGTAAAAATAAAAAAACCGCATAGGATAAACTTCCACAAAGGTAACTATAAAGATATCAGAAAATACTCAGCAAAGCTAGATTGGAATAACATGCCGATGAATAAGACTGCAATTGAATGTTGGAATATTCTAAAATATCATCGATAAATTTGTTCCCTTGAAAAAACAAGGAAAACGGTCTAGAAAGAAACACTTGTCAAAAGAAGCTATTTAGTGTTTAAGCAAACTACATGGAGGGTTTATAGGCGTACCAGAAAGGATGAAGACTATGCAAATTACAAAGAGGCACTTAACCTAGCTACATCTGAAATTAGAAAATATAAAAGAACCTTCGAAAAAAATTGGCAGGTAATATAAAAAATGACAGCAAGAGTTTCTATGTAAGGAGTAAAAAGAAAGTTCTAGATAAGGTCGGACCACTGGAAAACAACAGGGGAAACATACTTTCAGATGGGTTTCAAATGGCAGAGGTCGTGAATGAGTATTTCAGATCAGTTTTTACCACAGAAAATATCAGCTCACTTCCATTTCCATTTACTAAATTTGAGGGCAATACATCAGAACATTTAGTGCAGTTATTTGTAACTCCTGAAATGATAGCAAACAAAATTAAGAAGATGGATGATAATAAATCACCTGGAGTTGATGGGATACCACCAAAACTGCTTAAGGAAATTGTTGAGCAAATAAATACACCACTTGCAAACTTGTTTAACTTGTCACTAGAAGAAGGAATAGTTCCTTCATAATGGAAAGAGGCAAACATTACGCCGCTATTTAAGAAGGAATCGAGGAACAAGCCAGAAAATTACAGACCAGTGAGTTTAACATCAGTTTTACGTAAATTACTCAAAAAATTAATTAGAGACCACATAAGTTAATAAATACATATCAACATGGGTTCCTAAAAGCAAGGTCTAACTAAACTCTTATGTTTTTTGAAGAAATTACAAAGTGGGTATATGACGGGTTACCAGTGGATGTTGTCTACTTAGATTTTCAGAAAACTTTCGATGAAGTGCCACATCAAAGATTGTTTCTTAAACTAAAAGCCCAAGGCATAAGTAATTATGTAATCAACTGGATAGAAAAGTGGCTTACACACAGAAAACAGAGAGTAATAGTTGATGGTGAGATTTCAAACTGGAAATCAGTTTTGAGTGGGATACCACAGGGATCAGTATAAGGCCTTATACTGTTTTTAATATATATAAATGATTTGGAAGATGACATGTCTAGCAAAGTATTCATATTTGCAGATGACACAAAAGTATTCAGAAAGGTTACTAATGATACAGATAAACAAAGTTTACAGGATGATCTAGATAAATTAGTTAAATGGTCAGAAAAATGGCAAATGTTATTCAATTTTGGGAAGTGTAAATATATACACATAGGACATGGAAACATGGACGAAGAATATAAAATGGGGGATGCTGTACTAGGTAGAACCACACAAGGAAATGACTTAGAATTAACATTTATTGCTGACATGAAAGTTTCAGAGCAATGTGGGATTGCAGCTTCGAAAGGAAATCAAATTCTAGGGCTAATTTGGAGGACTATAATGTATAAGGAGAAACAGCTAATTGTAACACTGTAGAAAGCAATAGTTAGACCACATTTGGAATATTGTATTCAAGCATGGAAGCAGCATCGTAAAAAGACACAGACAATCTAGAAAGAATACAACGAAGAGCAACTAAAATTATTCTAGAATTGAGAGACCTTAGTTACGAAAGTCGCATATTATAATGCGGTTTGACAACACTAGAGACCAGGAGACTAAGAGGAGACCAAATAGAAGTGTTTAAAATAGTGAACGGTTATGCAGATGTTGACAGGAATATGTTCTTCAAACTTAAAGAAGGCAGTAAAACCAGATGACACAAAGTAGCATTAGTTAAGGAGCAGTGTAGGTTGGACATGAAAAAGTACTCCACTCAGAGGGTGATAAATGAATGGAACAAACTGCCGAATGATTGTGTTAATGCTAGTAGTGTGAATATGTTTAAAAATAGAATTGATGCGAAATGCGTCAATGCGAAAATTGTTGGATTCTCGATAAGCCAATGGCTTCCTTGTCCACTTGCCATCTGGAACTTGTTGTTTGGGATGACAATCTTGTTAAATCTTATTAAATCCAAATCAATGGCAGTAGAAAACACATTTGAATGTATTACTGTTGAATTTGCCATACAAAAAATCGTACGGATGTTATTATCAACTGCATGCATAGAACACCTGGTTCAAATGTATACATTTTCTTAGACAATGTTGAATGTATCTTATGTGATATAAAATCAATCAAAAGAGTATTTGTGTGTCCTGACCTGAACATATATCTGCTAAAGCATGAAACTAATAACAACATAATAATAACATTATGTATCATTAGTAACCTTTCTGAATACTTTTGTGTCATCTGCAAATTTATGTACTTTGCTAGATATGTCATCTTCCAAAACAGCTGCAACAGGAATGCGATTCGATGTTAACTGAGCCGTTTATTCTGCCAAGTACAACCATGTGGAGAAAGGCATAGCAACATGACGATCATCATAATATCTGCAGTATGCTTGTCCGTGCCACGAAAACTACAAGCAGTGATCCCTCCCTGTCGCAACGTCACACCCTGACAAGACTGGGACGCACTAGTTGTTCATCTTCTGTTTCATCCACGAGGCACATGTACCTGAAAAGATACATTTATTAATGGATATTGTATTCGCTAAGAAATTAATACGTTCTATATATTGATCTACTGAACAGATGGGATAGCTGCAGCAGCAGCAACAGTATAATTACTATTTTTCCATAACAAAGGCATTATAATATAAAAGGCATGAAATAATAAATCAAGCACCACGTACTCGTTGAAGCCGTTGTTCAAATAAAAGAACTGCTAAATTAAAGCTAATTCATAATTTGTAAATAGGTATATCGATAAGAAATGAGCCTCGAAAGTGCATATTTCATATACATATATATATATATATATATATATATATATATATATATATATATATATATATAATTATATGCTTTAAAAATGTGTAACACATTAACCGTATCCATTCTTCATACTGGATTTCGAAAATGCCTTTAATTAATATAATTGTTAGTTGTGTCCATTCAAATTTGGGTAGATTAAGGCCAACTGGCCAACTGGCCTATACACGATTGTAGTAGTTTACTTTCATGCAAGCATACAGCATTCACTGCTAATTCCTGCAAGATACCCTAGATCAGGGGTTCCCAATTTGTGGTCCGCGGCCCTCGGGTGGTCCGCGGGATGGTTTGAGGTGGACCCAAGGGACAACGCAATGTCCACTTTAATTGTGTATAAAACAATACTTTAACCCATAGGGCCCCTCAAATTGAATTAAGCGTGTGTTGCGTTTCCCCGGACAACTGAGACAGATTCTGAAAAGTTTGTAGTTTTTAAGCTATAGCTTCAAAACTATTGATATCCTATAATTGCAAGTTACGTTTGTTTTGAAGCAAATTTAATTATATATGTAATGGTGTACATAAGCTTATTATATGTTGTCAATCTGAGTTGTGGAACTCCGGAAATAACTTTACTGATCAAATATTCAGAGTGAATTTTTACATGATACTCACATTTTATTGCAATAACATCACCAAATGCTAGTTCCACACAAGGAAATGTCTATCATGTGCACGGTACTGTTCAAAACATATATCTTTGTACAAATGTACATTGCATGTCCTGCATCCAAAGCATGCCTCAATCGCACGTCCAAATGGCCGCTACACTTAGTTGGACAAACTATGCTAAGAAAACAGGCACACCCATCCCATTGAACCCAGCAATCTGTAAGTTTTTTTAATAACATTAATGATAATAAGCTGGGTGTGCATTTGTACTTGTGACTGAACCCCATATCTCATTTTCAAATGTTTAACGCTGTAGGACTGATTGGAGTATTGTGCAAAACATACGTGGGTGCCATCATTGTAGTTTTAATATATTTTGATTTAATAAAAAAGCACATCTTTAGTTGTATCGATAATGTTTTGCAATACAGTGGGCCTCAGTGGCTTTAGCAGCCCCATGGGTGGGCCTCAGGGAATAACGTTTTGGAACGCTTGCTCTAGACAGCTTCGAACAGCTAGTCCTAATGTACGTTTCTTTCAGAGTGTTAAGACAAACGTAGGAGCTAGATCTTTCTCTTTTACTTGTTCACTCACTCCCTGTTAGCGATATGTCGGCAGGATATATACTATATGTGATTGATTGGTCATACTCGTATTGCCTTCGTATAAGCCTGAGGGTAGCCGAATTGGCCCGATGCCAATACGGCTGTACGTGTGATAAATTAATTTCCTCGCCAACCGACGACGACATGTTAACTAACAATCGGTTTTGGATTTTAAACCGGGAAGTTGCCTCCATGTTTGATGGTTGCTCAAGCTCCATTATCCTGTTCAGGAGACTATCTCTGTCACTGGCAAGCGCCATGATAAACTGAAAAGGTTCAAAATATATGGCCATGCGCGTGAAGCGTTTGCCGCTGACTATAAATTTTCGCGACCTGTTTTGTCGTGCGTCGACATCATAACCGAACGTTCTTCGTGGACTCGGCCAATACGGATGAACTCGCCACAATACGAGATGAACTCGCCTTAATACTGGTTGAACTCTGCCAATACGGAATCTGACTATGCGTCATGCAGCAATACGGGCGGGAAAGCGACGATGTCATTAATCGGCCGTTTACGTCGTATTCGGACAATGACTTACATAGTCAATTAATAATATATAATATAACATGTCGTCGTCAACTAGAAACCACCTGTTTAAACTTGCTTATCTTCCATAGCTCCTCACCTTAGCGATCCAATCTCTTCAATGCTCCTTACCGATTAGTATCTGCGTAACCATTTTGCATTGGTGCGCTGCTGAGCTTAGCGTTCCAGAGGATATTAGCGCTATTGATATATCACTATTATGCTGTATTGTATTGTACTGTATTACAATGCATCGAACATTAAGCTAATATAATTCCAGAGGACCGGGGTTCGACTCGTATCGCTGTCGTTTCGAAACATGGTCAGTTTCTTTCACACAACGTTGTTTATATTCACTCATATATATAAAAGTAAAGTTGGTGTTCGAATGAACAGGTCTACTGGGAGGTTCAGTGCAAAGCACTTTGCACAGTCCCGATGATCGGATACAACGCTATGTAAGAACATACCTGTACTGGATTAAACTGGATTCATGCACATGTAATGAGCTCCAACGGCGCAACATTTCTTTTTCCCGGGACATTCCGAGTCGCTGCCACAGCGTGGACCAAACTCTCTGTACTGTGGACATTGTCCAGGCTTTACTACAACACCATACATTGATATTATTTTCTACTCGGAAAATGTATTTATATATGGATAGGATGTCCAATGTTCATGATTAGCTCGAAATTAAACATATACCAAATTATACACAATATACTGCAACAACAAAGACGTGTAGAAGCAACAAACGACAAATAATCGATATCCAAAAGTTATTATTTATAAAGGCGTCATTAGTATAAAGTACTAAATAATTTACTCGTTCATCACATTACCTTTGACGCACTTGGCTCTTGGAGGACATCACATGCCCGAGCAGGGCACTAGCACCTTCACTGGCACGCACTGATATCCCTTTTGGCACAGCGTAAACTAAGAAAACAGCTTTACAATTATTCTCGTT
>OY759262.1:52672284-52687284 GCA_963662155.1 Lamellibrachia columna
CTTGAACAGACAATTCATAATCACTTGTCTCCTGAAATAACAAGAGGCAAGATATTACCTGGTACTATTTTTTTTTTACAAATGCACAATGCATGTGACTTTTTATCACCTAAATAAAATACATTTATTAGTCCAGTAAAATTAGGAATGTTTTATTACTTATAAGTAAAAATGCAAAGTGGTTGAGAAGGGAGATAAATGAGATCATTATAAAGCCGTGGGCTTAGCCAGCGCCTAAGCCAAGGCTAAGCTGCGACTGTCTTTGAGTTTGTTTACATTTTGACAAACTACTAATTTTTTAATTGGCTCGGCTAATGCTAATATATACCACAACAAGGCTAAGTATATGGGAAACAACGTTGGTGCAAATTACCGTCTCATTATTCTTACTGACAAAGACGTGTAAGTTAGGGGAGTAACACCTTCTAATTTCTGACAGCTGGGCCCTGCCCTCAGCGAGGTCAAGACAATTGGCTTCGAACGGAATGTCAGCGTCCGACTGAACCATTTTGACAGGCGTAAACATTGGTCATTCTTACCTCTATCTCGATGTCAGAAGGCGAATCTAACGCATCCACCATCTCCAGAACTTCTTCGGCAGTATAGCGCCGATACTTCCGCGCAGACGCCATTTTTAAAGTCACACACAGAAGTAAACAAAGCACTTTTAAAACTCGTAATACTCGAAAACTTTGAATAGAAACGGATGTTTATATTACCCACAATTCATAGCTATGACATCGATGTCTACGTTGGTGAACTATCGTAACTATCCAGTAGATAGCGCCACTTGTACATACAAATATGTACACCGGGCGGGCCACGGGCGGCGTGAGGAGAAAATGAGCGGGCGGTCCAGGGCGGTTGAGTGCTAATGGGTTAAACTGTTGATTGAAACTATGTCCTCTATACGACTAATAAACAAAACTGATAAATACTTTAAAAAATAAACAATGATAAGATTCTAAAAAAAATATTTAAGTGTTACACAAGTAAATAACGTGTTGTAAATTTGTTGCAGACAATTTAGTTCGGAACTCGTGTGATTTTAAGATAGTAAACCCAGTTGTTTTGCTTGGCAACTGTGTGGCCGATGTATCTATTACTATATCAGAAATGTGTGCACAGAAGCACTCAACTTGATTTGCCTTTCTATAGAGACCATCAATAAATTAACATTTCTGCCAAGTTTTACTGAAGTGATATCATTCCTTGAGGGTTAAATATTAAATAAATATTGTCGAAATTAAGACGTTTTTCCATGACTTAATACATTACGGAACATAATTAATTTTACAACTTTCTTATGCATATATTACATATTTTGCTTTGTATAAATATAATATTAATATATCAAATAAAAATATTCCTGCAAGTAGTTTTTTATTAGTAAGTAATAACTCGCTTACTCAAATGCTTACACATCGGCCCCGCGGAATTACAACGTAAACAAATATATGTGCCCATATAAAAGAAGACGAATTTGCTTCGAATGACATGGTTGTACTTTTGTTTGTGCATATGTTTGTGTGTGTTTGTTTGTGTGTATGTGTGTGTGCGTGCGTGCGTGCTTGCGTGTGTGTGTGTGTGTTTGTGTTTGTCTGTGTGTGTGTGTGTGTGTGTGTGTGTGTGTGTGTGTGTGTGTGTGTGTGTGTGTGTGTGTGTGTGTGTGTGTGTGTGTGTGTGCATTTATGTGTATCAATGCATGCGTGCGTGCGTGCGTGCGTGCGTGCGTGCGTGCGTGCGTGCGTGCGTTCACCACGCGGCAGTTCACCACGCGGCGCTGCGAAGCACAACGGTGGTCATATATCACATGCGACTAAAAAAAATTTATTCAGTGAGCGGGTCTTTACCTCCTTCTCCCCTTTGTACGAATACACAAATATCGAGAATTGTGAACGGCCCCTAACACGCAGGAGACACATTCACTGGGAGCAAGTCATCCTGGTGTGTAATTAATAATGACACAAACATTTATAGTGAGACAGCACCGCGTGGTACATGTTTTTATCATCCCGACCTGTAGGACGATCATTTAAGCGGGGATGTCTCCAACACGAACGAGACGTGGTAATGACGTCAAAGAAGCACCAATAGCATAATAAGTTAAACATAATTTGTTTGTTGGGCATCTAGGAGAAACAGTAGCAAACCATGTTATATTTAAATATGGTAATCCTTTCACCAGTTATGATAATGATCTAGTTAGCCTGGCAACACAGTTCGCGGTCCAGAATGACAATCGCGAAACACTGTCAAGGGACAATAGCAAAGCATTCGTATCATTAAGGAAGGTAGTCTTAATTGGTGACAAAAAAGTCAGTTGAGATAAAATCAGACCGTGATTTGTTTGGCAGTTTGTTAGTAACGGCAGGAACTTGCCAAGTCAACCTGGATGACATTTTTAACTGTCAATAGTGCCATTTGTCAGATGCCAGTGGGTAACTGCTCAGGGGCGATAACACAAAGTTTTCCCATATACAAGACAATTTGTCGACTGACCATACTCGCACTTATATGATGCAACGGCTGTGGTTCACACCCTTGGCAGACATCCTGGGATATATACTGTGCACATATTTGATTGCCATGATTCGGCATACTCCATAAAAGCAGCATAATTATTACGAAGATCAACATCAGAAGCGATCATGCTACAAATGTATTACCTATGAGGGCCACTCCCTAAGATTTGTAGCAAGTTCATCAAGCATTATTGTCTAACCATACGCTCAAGCGTGCCAAATAACTCCATCCACATACACATTTTGTTGTTGGTGGTGGATTTGAGGATGATGGCTGCATGTTCACAAGAGAATGTGATGTGTCACATCGGCATGATACCCATGTAGACACCAATATAATTATGCATCCTGTGGGTGGAGCACAATTTAATAAAATTTATTACGCGTGTCTTGACCCCCTCCTCCCCTTTGTACGAATAAGAAAATGTGAACGGTCCCTAACACGCAGGAGACGCATAAAGTTTGAAAAAATCGTCCTAATGACACAAAACGTCTCTACTGCGACAGCACCGCGTGGTACATGCGTTTGAAAAATACGTTTAATTCCGACGTGTAAGCGGGGTTTTCTCCAGCAAGAACGGGACGCGGTAATGATGACAAACAGTATAATAATGAAAACATCATGAATTTTTTTTTTTTTATCTAGTACAAATATTAGCATGTTATATTTGAATAATATCGCATGTTGACTCAAACGAACATATACTTTTTTCTAATGTGTGGTTATGTTTTAGACGTATTTGTCTTATATTGATGCTTCTAGAATCAAACACTGCATGTTGGTAAACCATCTTTCCACCGTGGTCATCATTATGCATTTGTACTGCCTCTGACATTCCGCATTCTAGGAACACGATACTACATGTTGTATTCCAAGTGTTGTGTGTTAGGTCAAAAATAGTATGCGTTATGCTAACATAGCTATTAGAAGCTAGTATCTACTTTATGGCAAATAAATATATACCGTTTTCAACAAGACCACATTTGCGCGACCATCCCCACATATTTATGGCTCTACTGAAAAAACATCACAATCCGTTTTTTCCAACATAGTCCGGCAGTCAAACTCCCCTTTGAAGGTGAACTGCGCATTATGGTTAACACGATGTTTTTTTTCCATTTTTGTGACCCTCTAACATTCTAGGTCAATAATCCGACGGATGCCTCCCTGGCACCCTTTAGCGTTTTTGCAAAAACACATAAATACATACTAATTTCAATAATATCTCGATTTGTAAGGGTATCTGGTTGGATTACGTCAATGAACAACATATAATATGCAAATTTGTCGCATGGATATGCAAACTAGCTCTGACCACAATCTCTCCAACGGTGTGTCCTAATCCATGTTTTCGGGGTCGTTAAATTCAACTATGTTACATAGACGATTTTATCTAAAATTAACGCATAGGTATGCAAATCAGCAGACGCTGATTTATAGTGGCGAACATTTCTGTGGTGAGGTGTAGACTGCATGATGTCACAATGGCAGACGAAGGGTTAAAAAAAAACAAAGACGATCTTTCCATAGAGATAGATATAAACTAGAGAGGCTATGACCACGTAAATGACGATTGCATACATCGGCCACATTGGAGTTCCAAACGAAAAATGGGAAATCAAAACTACACAATTACGTTATCTATGATTGGTTTGAATGTATTTAAAATGTGCCATATATACTTATATATTTATTTATGTTTTCAAATACACATGTACGTTCTCATTCAGATAACATAATAAAACATTATTTGAGCCATCTCAGTTAGAACGATACTTTAATGAACACGTTTTTACGCTGTTTTGGAACTCCAAGATGGCAGCGGCATTTGCACGTTTACGCCATTACGTAAATATATTATATATAAATATATTACGACTTTCTTGTTTCTATGTTTTTACACTACGACGTGGTTGCTAAGGAAAAGACGTGATGTGCAATGTTAGCAGTGAGGTACCCGGATATCCGACATCAAGAATTTCTGACAAACGATAGTCGTTCCACACGTACAGTTTATTTCTTGACACTCGGGGCATCTACAGTATTACAAAGAAAGAAAAGAAAGTAACTGCGGCTCGAAATGGTGAATTGTTCATTTATTTCCTTTAAACTTTATATAACTATTACTTATAATTACTTACTTATATATGATATCCTTTGTTTGTCTACACAGCAATGTGTTCTTATTAATTATTGATATGTGATATTGCATTTTTATTGAAACCATGTGCTTTGACATGTTTTTCCTTCTTGTTACGTAAATGTATGCATGAACTACAGCTATGTCGGAGGAGGTAACAGTGGGTGTCAAACACAACATGCAATACTCACGATGTGATCTTGTTACAGCAAACAGACCAAGGAACAAGGCGCACCAACAAAAGATCACTTCACTGCAACAAAAAAAACCGGTGTCACTGTAATAACAGGTATGTTTGTAAGCAGCTGCGTTTAAACAAACAGTATACTACAACATTAACCCATGTTTTGTAATCCAAACTACTGGATGCAACGTCACATACATAACCCGACGTCGACATTGACATTATTCATTCTCTCGGTTACATGTTTTGTTAAGGTAGCACACTTGACAACAACAATAACACAGCACACTAACCTCTTCATGTTGGTCTCTGTTGGCTTACTGGCTTGTTCAGTTTGTGTGGTTTAACTAACTCAAAAAGCTGCAGCATGGTATGTAGTACACTCGTCGGTTACGCTTGACTGAACATTGGGGCAAGTAGCTAGCGTTTGATTGGATAATGCGTTATTTGAAAGTGACATCAGCTAAAAGTATGTGTAATGTGTCTTGCATTTACAATCACATTGGTGAAATTAAATTGATTGTGACGCTATGCTTTTCGATTAATGCAGCCGATAAGCGCCATCATTCCTAACCTGCAACCCTGGTATAGAACTTTTACAAGAATTAATTCAGGGTTGGTGAAAACTGTGAATATTCAAATCATCTTACACACCACAACGTACGCTGCAGAATTGAGCATAACTGTGCCATCCGCCAAGAAGCTTTTGTCGGTCGTGAGGAGGTGGACTAGGCTGGATGAATGCTGTGAGAAAGTCATTCAGTGACTTGATGTGTCGATGTTCTGTAGTTTTCCTTCCAGTCACTTCGAGGATGGTGATTTGTTTTTCTGGAGAGGTTGGTTTTGTGAGAGCTTTTGAGCTGCCATCTTGCAGAAAAACATGATCCTAATCATAACAGTAGCCCTCACCCAAAGTGTCCTCTGAGCATGATGCGCGACCTCACATACATACACGGTTGAGTTGTTGTAAGTAAGCTAAGCCGAATGAAGGTTTTACAAATTTACATTGCATAAAAGATTTTGGTTTTAAACAGCCTAATACATATCGATGTGTAATATATAATGAACAAATCATGACATATATACCAAAACGCTTGACTTTGGATTATCTTTGTGTCACTCGTGGATTGGCTACATAGCATTAATCAAAACATGTGTAAGTTTCATATATTATTATTTACTATTACATCAGCACGATTAAACTATATCCATAGTCTGATGGTTGGATCGTAATAATTGCGAGGATCAAGCGCAAAATGTACAGTTAGTTCCTCGACAATGTACGAATGAAATATGTAAGCATAGTTAGCACCACGTGAGGTGAACTGCTACATGTGTGGCCGATTACAAAACTCGGTGTCACACTGCGACCAACAAAATATTTACAATACGTAGCCTTTCTAAACCTACGATATATGTAAACACAAACAACACAATGGCTCAATAAGGGAACGTATTCATGCTTCCGGAGTAGATAAACATCTGTACCAAACTACGAATACTTGGGTAAGCGCAATATTCGAGGATACGTTTAAAAACCGATTTGACAAACGCAACTGCCAGCCATGATGTGGTTTGTTAACGACACAGCAACACCGCTGTATTTCAGGAGGGCGGGTTATAAGTAGCGGGTTATAAGTAGATGAACATTGTTGGACTCTCGATAAGCCAATGGCTTCCTTGTCCACTTGCCATCTGGGCCTTTGGCTTAGATGGCAAATCTTGTTAAATCTTGTTAAATCTATCCTGTGTAGATAATGTGCGTATTGCCATAGCCGTTCGAGTAGAAACGCTTCAGTCAAATCATATTATGTTAAGCATTCACACACAGGTGCGCTTTGTGGCGAAAATTGCCTTGCACGGTTTTTGTATCCGTAGCGCACTTAGCATGACTTGACTCCTGCTGGCACATAATATACTGCCAATAAACATGTCTGAATCACCAGCCGGTCCGGGTGTTTTTCTTGTGGCAAGCATGGTGACAATTTTGTCGTCTCTCTAACGTTGCAGTAGTGTTTTTGTCTATAACCCTGTTGAAACACATTCCCTAACGGTCATACTTGACCGTTTGTTTTATTATATGTTTCTAATAAATGTTCTCTGCCGTTTCAATAAATAATGCATTAAAAAATGCTAAACAGAAAGTATGGTAATTCAGCGTCCGTCCTCAGTGATGACCAGTTGAGTTCTGATATTATATTTATTAGGCCCTATGGTTCCATGTGAGCGTTCAATGTTGTTCTAAATCATCCTTACGATTTCTTTTGAATTATTCTAATCATGTTTATGTGTAATGTTGTATGGGGTCCTAGACGACCGACGTGCATTCCACATTGGGACTAGATATCAGAATGTTATTTCATAGCATTTCATTGGCATAAATGTAATTTCAGATGACATATTTTATCCCGTATTTAAATAAACAATGACAACTAATAATAATAATTAACTTCTATGGCGCCGATTCTGTTTTGTTGCGCCTCAGAGGAGTTTGAATTATTTTGGAGAGGTGTCGTGATTGTTTGTGTGTGTTTCTGCGAAAGGTATATGATTGTGTGTGTGTGTGTGTGTGTGTGTGTGTGCGTGTGCGTGTGCGTGTGCGTGTGCGTGTGCGTGTGCGTGTGCGTGTGCGTGTGCGTGTGCGTGTGCGTGTGCGTGTGAGTGTTTGTGTGTGTGTATTTGTGTGTGAGTGTGTGTATATGTGTTTGTATGTGTGTGTGTATGTGCGGGTGTGCGTGTGCGTGTTCGTGTGTGTGTGTATGTTTGTGTGTATGCGTGGGTGGGTGTGGGCAAGGTATAGAATAGCCTCGGAGAAACAATTTGTAACTCAGCAGTGTTCTTGTGAGTAAGTGTACATGTATGTCGTTTTCATGTGGAACGTTGGCATCATTTATAGTATATTAATTAATACATTAAACTCATGACTTTGGCATGTTTCAGTCTAACCTGGAATTGTATTGTTATTCTGCGTAAATGTTGATATTCATAAAGAGGCTCACAGCGTATTTTGTGCGGAGTGAACTCGCAACTTTAAAACGCGCAATAGACCGTTGTGAGCAGGAAATCAGGACGTTATATTCATCAGGACATTATAGTTTATAAGTTATGAAAACGTACATGTCTGTACTACAGCATTGTATGTTACATGCGCTTGAAAAAAGTTATTCAAATGTCATCTCGAATGTCCACACCAGAGCCAATCGTAAGCAGGGTTGTCGCCAACAAGAATTGAAGATAACAATAAAGCTAAGGAACAACCGCTGGCCTAATGAAAACATCACACATTGTTGTCTCATCCGTCACCATTTGTAAGATATTCACAGTCTTTGTTCTCACAGATTCCGTGTCCCCTTCACTTACACATGTAACACTGGTAATATGTGTTGCCTTAGCCTCGTATTGTAATTGCCTCTCTCAGAATACAATGTTGTGGGCCTTGCACTGTTTTGCTGCGGTTGCTATTTTGACAAAGAAATGTACATTTGGAGACTGGGCAGAAAGAATGCACATAAGGTATGAACAACAAACACGAGGAATATGCATAGCTACTTCCGAAACATCGTCACCGCTACATGTACGTGTCACAGATTTACAGTTTGGCTGGAATAAAGCAGTAAGCCAGTGGACATTCTCGTTATGGTTCAGTACATTCGCACGACTACAAATAAATTAACAGCATGGCTATATGTAACATATTTCCCGTTTAATAACAAAATGAATAGTACAGTAAATAATTACAAATCAAGTATACTGAAAGTAATTACAATCTACCAACGTAAAATATATTCTTAACTATCAAATAACAGTTGATATCATAATTTAAAGTATCTTACGAACTTGCTGGTGTCGCTTCTAGCAAAAACAGTTCCAGCGAGGGTGGTACCAAACGTGTCACAGCGAATGCAATCAATCCCCGACGAGTGTAGTCAAGGGTAGGGCGTGTCCAGGCGAGTGCAGTCAAGCATACAGCGTGGCCAGACCAGTAAAATCAAGCATAGAGCATGCCAAGGGAGTGCAGTCAAGCGTAGATCGTGGAATGTCGACGGAGGAATCTCAAGGAGGCTTCATCGCGTCTTTTTGCCGGCAATCGTCGGCCAGTCCGGACAACGACTCGTTCTCTTAGAAGCAACCAGTGTATTAAGGTTCACCGATGCATAATCGACTACACATAAAATAACGGCAAAATAATCGCCTCTTGAATGAAGAATAATGTATTGACAATTAGTGTGCTGGTGCCATCTAGCGGGTACAATTAACCTAATTCCTTGGTGGATAACTGTTTTGTTATATTCTGCTAATAGCACCCCTTGGTGGATTCTTATTGTACTACACATCTTCGTGGTGGTGCCATCTACCTACAAAAATTAGCTTAATCATATTTTTCCCCATTGGTTAATACTGATGGTATTTAACGCCCCCCCCCTGATGACACTTGCAGTAGAGCAAACCATTGTTATTGTGTCATCTAACTACTTCAATTAACATAATCATATTTTCCATATGTGAAACGTACTAAAACATTGTTTTTTGAAGATATATGTAGAGGGGCCCTCCGTTCCCGTCATCCCACCACCACAACAACCACTTCCACCATCACATCCACCACCACTACCACAGTGGTATCCGATCCCTGAAGACTCTTCAACAGCGCCTTCTTTTGTTTGTTACATTAATAGATAATTATGAGTTTGTTAACTTTTATTTATCACATTGGAACAGTATTCGTTGTGTTGTAACAGCGCTCGGTGAATTGTAGCAGAAGTAAAATAATAATTGTTCCGTTGTAGTTCACCACGCGGCGCTGCAGTGCCGATCGATGGTCATACATCGAATGCGACCGATTTTTTTTATATTTAATATTTAGTACGTGAATCTTAACCTCCTTCTCCACTTTGCACGAACAAGAAAATGTCGACCATTGGGAATGTCTCATAACACGCAGGAGACACATTCATTGGGAGAAAGTTATCCTGGTTTATAATAAATAATGGTAAAAATGTCGGTTTTTGCGATATATTCCAACTGTTTTTAAGGTACCCAGTCGGCCATACATTTGTCAGGTTTTCTTGTTCTCACAACAGTATCGCACATTCTTATGTTTTAGTCGTATGTGTCTTGTGATACTTCTAGAATCGAGCATTGAGTTTTGGTATTACCGTCTTTCCACCATGGTAATCATTATGCATTTGTACTGCCGCCATCATTCCTCATCCTAGCAACACGATACAATATGTACTCCAGGTTAGCAATTATTCTGTGTCATGTCAAAATATAATGCATTGTGCTAACAGAGTCTATCGAACAGCTACTAGAAACTGTTGGAAGTGAACTGTATCATTGAAGCCTAGGATACATGTTGCACATATGATTGTTGCCACATGGGCTGCTATTTGTAAAGTAGTCGATAACATAATGTGATATAGTTCACACTAATAATATATCGATGGCTAATAAATATATATCGTGTTCAACAAAACCACATGTGAGCGGGCAGCCACAACTAAATATGGCTCTACAGAATCCAATTGACAATCGGTTTTCCAATATAGTTTCCTAGCCAAAGACAACTTCGACGTAAATGAATATTTCCGCGATATTGTCACTCCTTTGATCGCTCAGCTAATGATTCGGGATTACGCATTACCGAATCAATACAACGATGAACTCGTGCTGATGCATAAATTCTATATGTAAAGCTAATGTTTATATTTAATAACTATAACTACTATACTGACACATCCATCAATGTAATACATTGTAATCCTCCTAAAATTCGATGTCGGATTGTATTTCTACGAGAGTTTAAACAGTGTTGCATTCACCATTTGTATGATATAGTTAAATAATTTGGAGCAATTGGGAATGTTTAATGTATTACACGAACTACACATATTTCCTAGTTAAATACCATGTGTCAGATTTATCGCGAGTCGTCCTGGAAAACCCAATATTTGATCAATGAACATAGTGCATTTATGTTAAATATTTAAAATATAATTATGCACATTTGTAATAATATACTAAATTCGTGCGAAGTTATGTAGATCAATGGCGTAAACACGATCGTAGTATAATTAGCTCCTAATCTTATTCATGTGTTTCGGCGGTAAGTTATGACGCAAGCATAAGTTTTACTGGTTAGGATGACAATGGTTTCACATCGCGGCATGTTGCACTGTTTATGTACGTTCCACAATAAAAAGTGTATGTTAGTTGGATTCATTCACAGCATGCAATATGCACCATGTTTTCTTGTCACATCAACCAAACCAAGGAGCAGGCACACCAAAGAATGCTCACTTCACAGCAACCAAGAAACAGGTGTCACTGAAATAATATGCATAATTGTATATATAAGTTATCGTACTTGAATAAACCGTATACTGCAACATTGATCCATGGTGAAAAATCCAAACCCGACGCCGACATTGACATTATTTATTTTCCAGGCAACTAACCGGAGCATGTTTTTTCAAGAACTACACCTGAAAAAACAAACAAAACGTCCCACTAACGTCTTCATGTTTGACTATGTTGAATCACTAGCCCGTTCACTTGATGTGGCTCGAACTACCTCTAACTGCTGCAGCGTTGTATCTAGCACACCAGCAGGTCATGCGTGACGGAACAATGCTGTAAGCAGATCGCGTTTGATTGGATAATAGCTTATTCCCTGATGACATTAGTTAATGACATCAGTTATTTTCTAGTCATCACGAAGACTATCAGTATTCCGATCTTCTTGCAGACCCCCGAGATACGCCACATATGGTGGGGGGGGGGGTACACCGCCAAGAAGCTCTGTTCAATTGACATTGCGTTAAACAACGACACACATGTGTGGCTTAACGAAATTTGTCTCGCACTGTTTTTATTTATTGCAAACTTTGCGTGACGGTATTTGTTGACGTCATAACAGACACCCGCTTGCATAAATATAAAGCCAGTAGACATGTTTTGTGTTTTTTCTTGCGTGAAAGCACGTAAGATTTCTATCATGACGTCTCTCTAACGTTGCATGTGGCATTTTTTAGTGTTGTTGTGTTGGTACGTATTCCGTGACGAACTTTCCTCTAGCAAGTGGTGCCTGATGGAAAGTTGCATTAAGGAAACCTTTAAATAATAGAAAACGTCCGAAACCTCAAGTTGGGACGACCTTGTTTTATGCGAGCATGTTAATAGCACCATGTTTTTTTAGTTAAATTTACCAGTGCAATACATGAGACTATGATCTATTTTAAAAATCCGCTTATTTACGTTTGTAAACCATTGTAACCCTAAGTTTAATCCGTGAAAACTTTGAAAGGATAATTCAAATATAGCATGTCACATGCTCGTGATGTAAAACGTTTACATTTGTAGAACTCAGAAACAGTGGATCGGATGTGGTTTATGAATGTAGATTGGTCATATGTATGTACTGAATGGTAAAGGTACGTTCTTACAGAATGTAAATTGGTCATATATAAGTACTGTATGGGAAAAGAACGTTCTTACACAATGTAGATTTGGCATATGTATGTACTGTATGGCAAAGGAACGTTGATACATAATGTAGATTGGTGATATGTATGTACGGTATGGTAAAGGAACGTTCTTACAGAATGCGGCATCCACTCCTTGGGATTTCTCAAAGCGCTTTATACTTCACCCCCGTCGCAGGTCTGTTCATTCCAACGCTATCACAATTACTCTGGAAAATATTCAGCCAAGCTGCATTTTTTTAAAGAATAATATGCAATCACATGTCCATCTCTGTCTGTAGTCAGGCGTCATGTATTCAGCTGAGTGAAGAGAGACAACGTGGGGTGAACTACTTCATCGAACGTTCATACAGGGACTCCGGTTCCTCGTAGGAAGGTCGTTGTACGCTGCAGATCCTCCAATATGCAAAATGTGTTTTCTTTTAGTGGTGTTTCTGTAGGCCTGGTTGCCTTACTCTCGTGTTGATATGTAGTGCAATCTTGAAGGTGTTCCACTGTCATCGGAGTCACGCCAAAAATACACATGCATGTGTCTCCACAAATGGTGACTGAATCTGCAGTTTCCAGTCCCCAGGCGCCCCGCTATCATATGGTCTTCTCTGGAGAACTGGTACAAGTTATCATCAATGTTGTAGCTGGGATGCTGTTTCAACCATCTCTTCTTCCCTTGTGATACCCGATGGTTTTTACTTCTTTGTACGTGCCATCTTTGTACGTGCCATCCCTCTCCTCTTGATATTGTTGCACCCTCCTTTGCCAATATGTCAACTTCCTCGTTCCCGGGATGTTGCAGTGTGCTGGGATCCACTGGAGCACTGTCTTTCCGTTGGCGTTCTGCAGTACAGATACGGCACTGGCAGATCCTTGTTTTGGGGGTTGGATAGTGCCTGCATCACCGACAATGCATCAGAGAAAATGACGATTTTACTTTTGTATGGCCTCTCTATGTTCTACCTTGTAGCTGCTGTCTTCAAGGCATGGGCTTCAGCTTTGTAATTTGTGGAGTATCTTCCTTCATGGATGACCTGCTGGATCTGTCGTCCCTCCCTCAGATTCAAGATAATCCATTCAATTCCATTGCGTGTTTCTTCTTCCGCTGAGCCGTCTGTGTAGGCGTGGGTCCAGATGTCATGGGGTAGGTATGCCCAAAAGAGCTCCATGGTGACTGGATTATTTTTTGCATTTGTCTGTATTCCCTTCTTCATGATGCCTGGGAAGCTGCCCCTAATATGTGAAAACTGGGTCCTCTTCCAGGCAGCGAGTGTACAGTGCGTTGGGATTGGCTTGTTCATGTGGTCCGTGAGCTCTGAGTCCTTCCTCTCCAGCATTCGTGCTTGGTGGATGAAGCTGTTTTGCTTCAGTCTGTCTTTAGTAATAGTATACATTCTGTGTGGCTTTCCAGTCGCTTGCACTTGTCAGATTGCGTGAGCAATTGTGTGCATTTCCCTTCTTCCAAGGACTGCAGTCCAGTGAAAGTTTACAAGGAATGGATCGGTATTGGTCTCAGGGCTTCAGTCATGATTATTGAGGCCTGAACCCGAAACTTGGAGACTTTCTGGAAGTTTGTCTTTGCAGCTGTACCCAGGAAGATATTCTATACTTCAGCACTGGCATGATGCCTCCCTTGTAGAGCTTCTTCTGAATGTTGTGTTCTGCTTAATAGGACGAACTTGAGAGCTTTTTCATTAGTGTCATGCGCAGATTAGCTCTTCTGGTGCACTGGTATATCTGTTATTCCAGGTCATCCAGCGGGCGTAGGTAAACCCAAGGTAAGTCGGTTTTTCAAGGGACAGGTCGTGGCCTCTGATCAGCAGGTTGGCTTTAATTTTTTTTTGGCGAGACTGAAGATTGTGTAGGTGTTTTTCCTTGTGTTAAGGTTTACCAGCCAATTATTATTCCACTGCTCGATCTTCCTGAGTGTTTCTTTTATCCCGACAGAAGCTGTAGTGATGTACTTCTGTGGATCCAGGGAGTGATGTCTTTACAATATTATTGATGAAAATGATAAACAGTGTAGGTGAGAGCACCTCTCCCTGTAGCGCGTCACGTGTCTTCTTTCTGCTCTTTCTGGTGATTCTTGTACTGGGGTGAAAGAAGTTGCTAACGTTTCGAAATGGCAGCAAGACTATTCGAACCCTGCTTCTCCAGCGTCTATCCGCTACGTTACTGCGCTACCGCCCCTCGTAAGGAGGAGATGAAGGGCATTAATGCACCAAACATGACTTAATGTCTTCCATAGTGTCAATGTTGTTGGCCCGATTTCATTTATACAAAGTCTATGCGTTTACGAATATAACAATGTTGATGTGTCACACAAATGGAACTGTCCACGGAGAGATCATCTTCGCTTCTTATTATAACTGTTGACGATGACTCGTTTATCCAGCTGAGGGAGTAGATGAAAGAAATTGCGTAAGCTTCGAAATGGCAGCAAGAAAATTCGAACCCAGTGCATCTCGATTGACCACCTAAACACTGTGGAATCATGGTCTAATACATACAAGAGAACACCTTTGTTCCCGGAGTAGAAGCAAATTACCACTGATTCTGTAAACACAATCACTCACCGAAGATAGATTAAAAAACCCACGTTAAAAGTTCCAGCCGGTATGTGATTTACTCACTAACGAAACAGCGGCATTCCATGTAAATGGAGTGTACATTAT